>JAOEHX010042458.1:3354-13402 GCA_025448015.1 Bolborhynchus lineola
CCCCGGCAGAGCGAGAGAGCTGCTGCCAGATCAAAAACACAGCCACAAGCAAGGGCTAGAGGAGAAAACAAGCAAACCACGCGGCATGAAAGAGGCACCGCAGGATGCTGAGGGAAGGAGATGCCGACTCTGCACCAGGAGCAGTTGCTGGGGTTTTTGGTGTGTGCTTTTTCAGTTTCCTCCTGTGTCATGCTGGTGCCAGCCTAAGGGAGAGCTCTCTGCAGCCATCAGCCACTGGAGCTTGGTGCTGGAGGGAGTGAGGGGCTGCTCCCCAGGCCAGAGTTGGTTCTGCAGGCATCATTCCCTGGAGCAAGACTGCTCGCTCTCCTCTTCCTGTCCATCACGGAGGTGGAGATCATTAAAAGAAGTCAAGAAGGAAATTAAGCTAGTCTAATAAGGGGGGGAAGTTAAAATGAAATGGAAATCAGTGTTCACTTGGGAGGGAGCCCTGCTCCTCCGTTGCTAGACGTGCTAATAAATTAAGTAAGCCTGGACTGTTTCTGGCACAGATGCCAACTGGCATGAGATGGTCTGGGCTATTAAACTCACTTAACCTCCAAAATGAACTGGCTACAGGCCAGCCACTTAATGAGAGTGGTCCCTGGCCCATGCTATAACCTAAATGCATCCCAAGAGTTGCTGGGGAGAGCGAGACTTGTCCTGGGCCAAAAATGTGTCAGGAAATGTTCTAGCAATTTAACAGGACTGATGAGTTTGTTCCAGTGCCTGGAGACATTCCCTGACACCACTTAATTTATGAGTACTACCATCAGATACAGCTGGGCTGCCTGTAAAGAGACTGCGGGTCTGCTACAGGCATCCACTAATGAGAGCGGCTTGCTCAGTTAACGTGGCAGAGCCTTGCTCCCCAAGACCTGTAAACTCCAGAGTAAGTCGCCTGTGATCTGGCCTGGAGGGATGCGGATACAGAGAGAAAGACAGGGGAAAATAGGAAGTGGCATGCATGAGGAGTAGAGATAATACAGGGAGAGAGAGAACGTGTATGAAAGAAATGATAGCTGAAGGCAACCCATTTTCCCCACTGATACATATCATGTAGGTGGTAGACATCCTATTGTAGGTATCTGCCACAGAAATACAAAGATTAGTGTGAATGAAGTAGGAATGCAGAACATGTGAAACCATGAGAAGAAACAGAAAAACAAAGATAAACCTATCTGCTTCTAGCAAGCTGAGCAAGGTCAGCAGTTCACCAGTCCCACGGTGCTCTCTGGTCGTGTGGTTTTGCTCAATAAGCAGGTAGCAAGGAGGTGAAGAACAAACTGAAGCCATAAGATGACAGGAAAATAGAAATTCCCACCAAAACAAAACGATGGGGTGTGACTCAGCGATTTCATTAACTTTTACCTGCTCCATTACCTTCAGGTTTTATGTAAAGTTTAATGACTTTGAAGCATTTCAAACCCAGCACTGACCCTGTCAATTTGCAGGTATTACTTTGGAGCAGGGTCTGACTGCTGCTGCTGGTGCCACTGAGATGGGTGCCTGGGACTGTTCACAGCAGGACCAAGGTTTCTTCTGCCATCTCAGGAATGGCTCTCACTGAGGGCCCTATGCCAGTTCTTGGTTAAAGATGTTTTGGCAGAGTTAGATGCATGCAGACGCCTTGTTGTTGTCCCTTTCTTTATTCTGTAGCATAGCCCAGCAAGCTGCCTGGTCACTGCTACAGCACTCTCTTAGAAGTGATCTCCAATCACATGCAGTGGCCTCTTTGGTTTACTATTTCTGCACAAAACCGCTCCAGCTGGGGCTGGATAGGTGTTTTGCTCTGCACGAGGTGAGCCACAGATCTTCTTTGGCTGTGCCTTTGCTATCTATTTCTCTTCCACTGGTGCACACGGCTGCTGCGTTGCTCTTGCACCTGCAGTTTCCATATGTGCATGTGTGTATGTCTGTCTAGCTGTCAGATTGTCAGCCATGCTGGCCTGAGCTCACTGTAAATGTACTGCTAATGTTTTTGTCTACTCCTTGATAGTTTCATGTGCTCTGATCATTTAAATTAATTTCAGTGTTTAATTATCCTCTAATAGAATATATTCTACTTAATCTCACACATATAAATGCTGTATGAAATTACTCTTGCATTTCTTTTTGTCACAACTCCAGTATTCAGTCTTGATAGACTTGGTAAACTGCTCTTGGCATGGGGAGTGCTTGCTTTTGGAGAGGTGAGATGTCCTCACTGTTTCTGCTTGCTCCCAAGCCAGTTAATCTGCTTGGCTTCCTTTTTGTGCTGTATCTTGGTTTAGGGATGGAGAGCTCAGCAGCCTCCTTGCACCAGCAGCCGTGGTCCCTTTCACCTTGTCAGCCCATCCAGCTGAAGCTGACACAAGCACTTGGTCTCTGCTACAGTCAGATACTTCATCTAATTTGATGTTAGCTCCCAGATCCCACTTCAGGTTTTGCTACCATCAAGGCAACTTCTTTCAGACGTCAATCCTCCCTTCTCCCCAGCCTTTCTGTTGAATAGTCCTAAGAGTTCAAACAAGTCTTTCCAACATCAGACCTGGTGGTTTTTAAGGTAAGAAATAAATAGACCACACACACAGAAAAAAAAAAAAGAAACTAAAGAAAAATATTAATAACAGCCTAAAGATGGCCTTAGTCATAAACTCACAAAATCACTGTCGTAGTTTCAGCTGTAACAGTTATTTTTCTCCTTCCTAGTAGCTGGTGCAGTGCTGTGTTTGAGCTTCAGCCTGAGAACAGTGCTGATAACACACCGCTGTTTTAGTTGCTGCTCTGTAGCATTTACTCTGATCAAGGACTTTTCAGTCTCATGCTCTGCCTGGGAGGAGGGGCACAAGGAGCCAGGAGGAAGCAGAGACAGGACATCTGACCCAAACTAGCCGAAGCGGTATTCCATACCACAGCACATCGTGCCCGATATATAAACTGGGGAGAGTCACTCAGAACACCCAGATTGCTGCTTGGGTCAGGCTGGGTATCTGTTGGTGTGAGGTGAGCAATTGAACCGTGCATTACTTGTATTTATTGCTGGTTTCTCTTGCCCTTTCAGTTTTATGTTCTCTTCCCTTGTTATTTGCCTTATCATTATTAGTAATAGTACTGTTATTTTATACTTTAGCTACTGGACTGTTCTTATCTCAACCCGTGGGGTTTACATTCTTTTGATTCTCTTCCCTATTGCACCCAGAGTGAGGGGAAAGAGGAGAGTGAGCATCCGGCTGCATGGTGCTGAGTTACTGTCTGGGCTTAAACCACGACAGTCACCCAGAAATACTTGGATAGCAAGGGACCTCTAAAGGTCCCCAGTCCAACCTCCTGCTCACAGCTGGGGGGACTCTAAAGCTGCAGCATGTTGTTCAGGGCCTTATCCAGAAAACTTCTGAGTATCTCCAAGGGTGGAGATTGCCTGGCATCTCTTGGCCAGTATAGAACTCCAATATTGAACCATCTTCAGTGCGCACAAGTTTTTCTTTATGTCTAGTTCCTTGCTGCAACCTATAGCTGCTGCCTCCTGTTCCTCTCCTGTGCACATCTGGCTCCCTCTTCTATGTAATATCCTCTGGATAATGAGAGTCTGAAATAAGATCTCACCTTGGCTCTCTTCTCCCTGCCAAACCCACCTCTCCGTCCCTCCCTGTACATCAGGTAAGGAGGTCCAACCTCTTTACCATCCCACTAGCCCTCCGTTGGACTCTGTCCAGTTTGTTGGCATCCATCTTGTCCTGGGAGCCCAAAACTGGATCCTGTATCCTACAGAAGACCTCAGGTGTGCCAAATAGAGGAAAATATTTACTTCTCTAGCCTCCTGGCTGTGCTTTTGCTAAAGCTCTGTATGTGTTTAGCCTTAATCACTGCAATAACCCACCATAGAGAAGTAAAAAACCCCCACAGAATTCTTGGCAGTATAAACAGCTGCAGTTCAGTGAGTGCCAGAAACCTAGGGATGAGGAAAACGCTATGTTTAATATCAAACTCTAGAGGGAACACTGCAGCTGGATCCTTTGCTGAAACACAGGGCTCTAGTGATTTTACCAAGTTTCTATTTCATTGCGCTAAATGACGGGTGAGTGCTGAATGGGAATATGGATCCTATGCACCGAGTATGAAAATCAACCATTATTAACAGAGCATTTGGGTCTTCCAGGATAGCATCCCTTAGCAGCAACAGCATTTCCAGCCCTGCAGTCTGCAGCAGTGAGCAGCATTCCTACAGTGATGGAATCATGCAGCATGGTGGTGAGCAGCACACTTGCCATCTTCTTTGTTCTGCATCTAGGTAAGTCCTCAGCTCAGTAACAGCTCCTCCCCAACCCCAGATCTTACAGCCTCTCCACAAGCCTCACAGCATAGGGGGTGGTTTTATTTTCCTCCCGCTTTGCCATGCAACTTACCTCACATGGTTTAGAGCAGGCTTATTCCAACCATGAAGCTGCGACAGCTGCCTTCTGACCTTGTCCAGCCCATCCTTGCAGTGCCCAGTGGCTCTTTGTGGAGCCATGCAGAGAGCCCCACAGATTAGGCCAGAGGGACCTCTAGAAGCAGAGGGTCCCTACATCCATGTCCTTTTATTTCAGAGGCACCACGGACAACTCAAACTCTGGGACTTAGGTTGTCCCCAGGCTGCCCTCTGAATCTGCCAGCCAAAACCAGGGCGTCTGGAGCACCACTAGAATTGGGGAGCTGCCCTGTAGAGACTTAAGAGAAGGGTTTCTGTGAAAGCCAGGGTACACACAGAGCGCAGAATGAAAATCACTGCGCTTCACACCACCTCCAGATCTCCAGGCAAAACACGCATACTTCTCATTACACATTTGCACTTACAAATGTGATGCTACCGGCTTGGTTTGACTGCTGATGTGATTAAATTTCAGTGGACTTTTTAGTGCTTGTTCTCCAAGACAGCGAAGCGACTGAAGAAGCCCAAGCCTGCACTTCTCAGATAACCAGCTTTGATTCCTCTGGCTGCAGAGGAAAGATTGGAAATCTTTTATGCCCCCCTAGAACCAAAAGCAAAGCAAAAGATCCCAACTCTTACGAATAACATTTACAATTTCACAGTGGTCCAAAGTGTGATTATCAAAAGTCCGTACAGGCAATGCTGTGGTTTATGTATGTTCTCAGAGAAACCCTTCCAGTAAACTCATAGAAACTTCTCATTTTGTGCTTCTGTGGCTCTCCAGTACAAGGGTCATGTGGCGATCTGCAGGCTGGGCAGCTCTGAGGGCTTCCCAGCAGCTCCTGTCATAGCTCTGGCAACTCCATCTCTTCCTTACAGTCCACTGCAGGAGCCTTCTTTGTAGGGAAGGAAAGGAAGTGGTTCTTCCAAGAAACTATCGCTAATATTTCTTCAACATTATACTTCCTACTTCTTTTACTGTCACATAGCCCTCATTCCAAGAACAGAAACCTGATGTTAGGCCAGCCTTCTCTTTTTCATTCTTGCTTTCTCCTGTCATTTTCCTGGGCTTTCAGTCTGGCTCCATGCAAAAACTGGAGAAAGGGATGAGAAAATTTGCCAGTACTGCCTCAGGCCTTGACTGGGGAGTGAAGGAAGGCTGCCCTGCCTTTGCTAACAGTGGACAACTACATCTTTTCCAGTGGAAAAAGGTTGTTTCAGTAAAACTTTTGATATCTTGAAATTGGGAATGCTGGTGAAGCCCCCACAGCCATTGGTATTTTCACTCTTTCTGAATGCATGTGAAACAGAATAACCATTAGCTAGGTAAAGAGTCCAAAGTGATGGGGAGGGAAGTTATGGAGATGGAAAGAAAAGGGATGGATGGATGGAGGAATGGATGGATGGATGGACAGACGGATGGACAGACGGATGGATGGATGGATGGACGGACGGACGGACGGACGGATGGATGGATGGATGGATCGATGGATGGATGGATGGATGGATGGATGAATGGATGGATGGATGGATGGATAGAGGAATGGATGGATGGAGGAATGGATGGATGGATGGATGGACGGATGGACAGACGGATGGATGGATGGACGGATGGATGGATGGATGGATGGACGGACGGACGGACGGATGGAAGGATGGATGGATGGATGGATGAATGGATGGATGGATGGATGGGACAAAGGAGTGAAAAATCCAGAAACTGAGGATAACCTTCCCAGTATCTGGGAAAGGGAGAAGAAACATCTGCTCCTTTTTGGAGAGATGGAAAATGTTCACTGAGCCACCCTTTGGAAAGTGAATGTATGTGGTTTTTTGGTGGATATTGACTTTCAGGTCTCATCCCCATTATGGCTCAGCAAAGTGAACTACAGATTGGAGTGGCAGGACAGACAATGCTCCTGAACTGCGGAGACATATCTCATAAAACAGAGGTGACCTGGAAGTACAATAATCTTCTTATAAGGCAATATGGAGACAGCTATTTGAAAGGTAAGGCTTCCAAGCCATCATCCCTCCTCCCTGGGACACCCCTGAGAAACCTATTCCCTCCTAACCAAGCTTATTTTCTCAAAAGGCAAAGCTACCATGACCAATCGATCGGAAATTGACCGCAGGAGTAAACACCTGAAGTTGTCGGACTTAAGGCTCTCCGATGCTGGCTCCTACACCTGTGAATATGACTCTCGCGTAGTCAGGATCTCACTGCATGTCTTTCAATGTGAGCGATTAAAGGGCTTTTATCTATGAGAAGGTGAGGGGGGAAATGGACCACAGAGCTCAGAGAGACATCTCTGCTGGAATTCTTTATCCAGCTGCCATTTCTTCTGGCCAGGGCTATCAGAGTTCATTTCTCCTCCATCTCCAGAACACAGAGTCTCCATGGCCTCTTTGCTGTGACACTTGTTCCTCTCTCACGGGAAAAGGGGTAGACTTACTGACTGCACCTTTTGTATTTACAGTGACGATTTCTTCAGATGGGTGCTTCCTGGAGAATGAAGTTCCTGAGCTGACTTTAATGCAAAGTTCATCCCATTCTCTACCGGATCTCACTATCACGGTGTCTGACAGTAACAAGAACACAGTAAGAACAACACCCTCAGAAAACATGACAGGTCAAAAGCACATACTGAAGTTAAAGCAGCTGGAGGCTACGGACAGCGGGACCTGGATGTGTCACATCCATTCAGACTCTCCATTGATTAATAAAAACATCCCCTTTGATGTGAAGGTATTAGGTATGTGATAGCAAAACCGCAGCTCACATGCACACTCGGGAGCCAGTGCTCTCTCCAGCTCACAAGCTGGGCTTTTACTTTCAAGCGTTCCAAGCCATGGTGCTCCAGGGTCAATTTCCCAGGGCCTCCAACACTGCAGCTTGAGCATTTCTTTGCTCCCTGAACCCTGTTCCACAACTGCTTCCATTTTCCTCACCCATCTTGGCGAGGAGAGGATCCTTCTCCCCTTCAGATCTGTTTTTGGGAGCTTTGGTTCTTTAAACCTGTTCTCAGACGCTACTGTTTAACCTTCTTGGGGTAATTCATGGCTTTCCTTCAAGTCCTCCTTCAACTGAGCACAGTGTGTCTCTCTCCAGCCCAAGGGTAGACACAGGAAAGTGTAGCCTTAGCTTTCCCTGCCTCTGTATTCCTTGTCTCTTCTGAATTCAGGTTTTCAGAATCCAAATTTGGAAAGGAAGTATGTAACTGTTGACAGCTCTGTCATCTTGTCATGGCTCCTGAACTTCCAGAAGATAAAATGGAAAGAAGATTTCACAGGACAACTGAATTGGAAACAACAGGAAAGTGCAACCACCCATGAGCTACTTGATTTCAATGTCACAGCACGAGGAGAGCAGCAGGAGACCAAAAAAAGCAGTCACTTTTGGTTTGAGATACCTGAAAGCAAACCTGAAGGTACCATACAAGTGGAACTGCCCAAAGTCCATTTCAACCACTCTGGGCAGTACAAGTGCAAGGTGGCATACAAGGGAAGATATTTGCTGAGCAGGATAGACCTGGTGGTGATGAAAGGTGAGAGAAAGAGAAGTGCATCAAGAGAGGAGGATCTGCAGGAACCTGGAAGCCACAAAAGCATGGGTGGACCCATCTTCCCACTCTCTCACTCTCTTCTTTCTTTTACAGTCTCAGCCAGCCATGCGGGGCCGCTCCCCAGGGGAGCTGAGATGACCCTGACCTGCCAAATCTCTGGTCCACTCCCACCCAATGCCCACTTGCTCTGGGAACGTGTGAATGGGACAGAGATGGACATTAAGAAGTCCAAGCAGCATGAAGTAAAGGTGAAAGTCAGTGCTGCAGGGCTGTGGTACTGTCACCTCATAGAAGACAATGACAGGAAGATCAGCCTTCATTACCCTGTGGGTATGGACATCAGCATCATACCCCTGCCTCCACCCAAAAGTCTTAAAATTCTCTTTGTTTCTGAATACTTTTTTCCTTCCCCAGAGGAAGCTCCTGTTTGGAATAGCTATGTGACAATTGGAGCAAGTGTTGGAGGCAGCGTATTAACACTTGGCCTTGCGTGCCTGTGCATCATCAATAGCATACGATGGCAGAGGAGAAGGGTGAGTGCCCTGGTCCTTGTGAAAGGTGATCAAACCATAGGGCTCTGGTTTTCTGTGTGGGTGTGGGGCAGAATAGCTAAAGGGTCAATCCTTAGATCAAACTGTTAGAAACAGTCTGCAGATGTCAGAGAGTACTTCACTACCACTTCAGAGGAAAGCTTTTGAAGCTTAAAAATATCCAATTGTTATTTATCCCTTTTCTCCTGGCAGCAATGGAGAAAAAGGATGGTACAAGCAAGACAATACTTGCTGGAAAACAAGACATGTCAGTGTCAACGGTAAGTGCCAATAAGAGCATCCAGAATGGGCAAAGACTGGCTTCGAGACAGGGGGGTTGGATGGTAAAGCAGGAAGAAATGGAGCTTGAGCCTGCTTGGTGCTGAAGTACAGCTGCATGTCAGCATTTTCAGCTCTTTCATGAAGTCATGAGCAATGTTTAATGAATTGTTGGAAGTAGATGATCTTAAGGTCCTTTCCAACCCTAACTATTCTATGATTCTATGAATTTCCTGTTGTGCCCCAAACCCCCATGGTAGCACTGTGCTGAGAAACTTTTGAGCAGAGAGGTTTCACTTGAATTACCTTGCTGTTTGAGAGATGTTAGCCAAACCCAAGCTGGAGCTCCCGAGTTCTTCAATAGGTTCCACAGTAGATTTGGGACCTGGATATACCTGTGGAGGTGGAAAGCACATAACCAAGCTTAAGAATGAAACCCCAAATTTAAAATCAAATCAGGTGTACAAATATAGCAGTGAACCATCTCTTGCTGGTAAATGGAATATTAAATTCAACTCAATCTGAACAGGATGTGAATACTTTTAGCCTGCTTAAATGCTAAGAGTCAGAATTCAAGAGATATTAAGGTGAATATGAAATCTCAAGAATAGCACACTAGGTTGTATGGGTTACCCTGCAAATGAAGGGCTGTGCTTTACTTGTGTAGGCTGCAACCCAAGCTCTGGATTCAGAGATGTGATCTGCTCAGCATGGAGTTCCAGATTGTGTGTCTTGGTCTAGTGGAAGATGTCCCTGCCCATGGCAGCGGTTGGAACTAGGTGATGTTAAGGTCCTTTCCAAACCAAGACAGTCTATGTTTCTATGTAATTGTGGCTGTGCTAGCACAGTGCTGGACTGCAATCTGAAAATGGCCAATAACCTCCTGGGAGTGAGGAAAGAGAAGATAAAATCACAGAACACAGTGAACAAGGTCCTCTCCCAAAGGCCTCGGGTGATACGAAATACACTATCATGACCTGGCCTTTTTAATGGGAGCAAGGATTTCTTGGAAGAGAAGCTGCCCTTTCCCAGGTCTTTAAGCTTACATGGTATCAGGATTCAGAAGCAGCTGTGGAGAAACACTGATAGTTATTCTGTCACTGGAAGTGGAGAGCTAAGGACAGTATAAACGATTGCAAGAACAAGTTCAGTGAATGTATAGATACAGAACTGGACTTCAGCTTAATTTTAGAATCATAGAACAGTTAGGGTTGGAAAGGACCTTAAACTCATCCAGTTCCAACCCTCCTGCCATGGGCAGGGACGCCTCCCACTAAACCATGTCA
>JAOEHX010042459.1:0-12354 GCA_025448015.1 Bolborhynchus lineola
CACTAACCGCACCTGCAATCATACCCTGTCTGCTTGGGCTTGAGCAGGAGGATTCATCCTGTAGGATTCCTGTTGTTTCCTCTCGGTCACGGTGTCCCTAATGAAATCCTTGCCTTATCTACCATCAGATGATTGCCCCACCACTTAGAAGCCAGCTCCAGGTTTTAGCGCTGGTACAGATTTTCATGCCCTTCAAAGAGCCGTTCCCTATTCTGAGTACTGCCCACATGCAGTCTGTTTGGTGAGCCTTTATCCTGCTCCACAGGAATAATTTCATTTTCCTTTACAGCTTGCTCATCCAGGTTGGACGCTGGAGTATTTTACTTAACATGTCTTGTTTGCATCCTTCTCCTTAGCCTGGCACCTGATGAACTACCTGTGGCAGGAAGAAACATGCTATAATAATCAGAGAGGAAATCTGGAGGGCCCTGGTTCACTCCTCAGAGGCAGATGCCCATATTCCTCACACATTAACCATAACACAAGGCCTGTGCATACAGATGTTCTCAAGCCAGTACTGGCAGACTTCAACCCCCGGCCATGGAAGCTCACTTCCCCTGGAGATCTTGGCACACTGGACAGACTGGAGGGAGAATGAAGATAATACTCCCTTTCTATATCAAAGAACAAAAGGGAAGGGGAGGAGAAGACCATGTTTCCCTCCTTGGCTTCCTCTACCTACGAACTGGCAAGGGTGAAAATGCTCCACATCCAGCTTACACCTGCAAACCCCTGCCCATGCTGCTGCCCACACCAGCAAGCCCTCAGGGGAGGAGCACGGCAATGAGTGCCAAGCAGCCTTGGCAGCCCCCAAAGCACTGCCAGGCTCAGCTCCCACATTAGTGCACCCATCCCTTCTCCAGCTCCTTCCAGACCCCCATGCACCACCATGCAGCTGCAGTGCCATGGTAATGAAAAGCCCTCCTCATCTGGATGGTTCATCTCCCCAAAGAAGCTCAATCCTGGCTTGAAAAGCTAAATGTTAGATGAGGAGAGGATGGAAAACAGGGTACACATTGCTGGCCCAGGAGCCAGGACCCTTTTCACAGGCATCACAGTGTGCAAGCACCGATCGCTGGGCTCTGCTGATAGCTCCTCTTTTCCTCCAGGCTGGAACTGCGGCTGACTTTCCCTGCTTTTTGCCTCCAGCCGTACCTTTAACATGTGTGGGCAAACCCAGGCTCTTGAATGCAATTCGGTTCAAGGCAAAGGTGTCGGGGCACGTTCCGCTCGGGAGAGGAGGAATGGTTGAATTGCTGGGGAAAAGCCAGCCTTGGGCTGCCAAAGCTGGGAGAGGCCTGGCTTCCTGATCCATCCCTGTCTGGGGAGACCTGTGAGTGGATCCAGGGAGGAGCCAGAGAGGCATCAGTTCTGCCTGGCAGGCACAGGGGCAGAGGGAATGAGGTGGGGATGAGGCAAAGACCCCTGCCACAAAAGCTTCCTTCTATATGGGTGCCAAAAGATGTGCAAAAAGAGTGAATGAACCTGGCTTGGCATCCCTGCAGTTGCTTCGTTATAAATATATCTTCTTTTCTGCCAGGTGGGAGAGCAAAGATTTTTCTCTTTCTGTGCCATGCTGAACATGCACACAAACAGGGTTTCTTGGGTTATCTGACAAGCTTCCTCTCCTTCCTTGTTCTGTTCTCTCTCCTGGTTCTCCCTGGGCTCAGCTCATCCCCTTCCATCCCAGTTACGGTTACACCAGAGCAAAGCTGAGCCCAGGCAGTTGTGACTCTTCCCAGCTCCACATCATCCCCACAGGGCACAGGATCAGGGCTTAACCCAAATAACCACCCTGTGAGTGCCTCTATGTGGGAGTCACCTCTTCAAGTCCTGATGCCAACAAAACCCATGCTCATTTCTGCACATCTTCTCCCTCCCTCCATTCCATCACACAGGCAGCTGCAGGAGGCTCAGGGAGGCTGCTGCCCCACACTACTCTCTGCATAGGGCTGGAGAGCTTCAGTGCCCCAGGCTCTGTGGAGCTGGACACCCACCTCTCCTGCCCCTTTCCCAGCCATTTCCCACAAGGCTTCCCAGGAAATGCTGGGAGGGATTTGCTGCCTCTGCGCTGGGGTTTCCGGGAGTCAGAGCAACCTCCTCCGTATCTCCAGATCTAAATCACCAGAGACGTGCCACAGCCAGCAGCCACCCCGGCTCTACCCCATCTCTCTGGAGTGAAGTCAGCCTTCCTCCAGAGCTAAACAGGAGGCTCTGCTTCCCACCTCCTTGGCAAGCCCATTGCTCGCCCACAGGCTAATATAAGCCTCCATTCTCCTGGCCCCATCAATCTCACCTTCCCCATTCAACTAAAGGTGCTGGGAGGGATCAGGCACCGATCTCTTGAGGCTTTCTCCTACCCAGAACATGTCTGTGGCCTCTCCCTCGAGGCCTACAGAGGAGCCAGGGAGAAAAACATGAGCACGAATCAAAGGGTCCCAGCTGCCCATCCCAATCGATTTATATCCCCAGGAATGGGATTAGCTGCAGGGTTCAGAGCTCGTAGATAAGTGCTTTTAGTTTGATCCTGAGCTGCCCCAGAAGAGATGGGTGGATTTCTTGTAGATTATCTAGGGGATCGGAAGTAGCCTGGCAACACAATTGTTTCTTCCTTGCAGAACCCCCTGTGCTGCTTTGGAAGTGGTGAAGTGATGATCACACAGGTGATCGCTTGCAAATAAAGCAACTCAAAACCTCCCACTGGCTTTTAGTCATTTCCAGTCCTGCTCATGCTGCTCATTTCCAGCACCTCCCATTTCTCCTGCTGAAAACAAGAGCGGTTCCAGCACAGGGAGGCATTGGCTGATGAAGTTCTTCATCCTTTTATTTACTCTCTCATCCACCCACAAGTGGCCAGGCTCCGATTCTCTGAAGAATCGGCCCATCGGCATTCTTGGAGGCTCCTCTCCAATGATAATCAGCACAGATGCCCTCAGCAGGGTTGAACCGTTTGCAGGAGGGAGTGCTGATTTCTTGGTGGGCATCCAATGAATGATCTCACGCAAGAAAGCAAGCCAGAAATCACCATCTCCACCAAGCCAATCATGGTGTTCACTGTTGACTGCACAGACAACCCCATGCCCTCTGCAGATGGTCTGTGGTGCCCCTCTGCTGCTCAGTCTCACCACCACCTCCACCTCCTTCAGCTTTTGTTGCTTGGTCAGAATTGCCAGGACTGTCAGCACTGTGACTACTATTAGAGCCATTGTACCATCAAACACCACCTGGACATCAGGCAACCTGGCCAGACAGTAGAATAAAACCAGTTCAGTGTTGGAATAGCAAAACAAACCTCAAAGGCAGTAGCATAGGCAAGCAGTCTGACTGACAAGGGCCAGATTACCATATGTGATGTGGCAGATAGTGCTGGGCTAGAGGCAGATCATGTATCTCTGCAGCATCCCTGTGTTGACCATTCTCCATTGCCCTGCCCTCATGGTGGCAGGGCAGATCATCCACGGAGCTGGGTGCTGTTCTGCACCCCAAGTGTTGTCACAGTCACACTTTCTTTCCTTAGACTATCAGTAAGACTTTCCTGGTGCCTGCTCGGGCAGTACCACATCAATGGAACCATGTTGGGGTACCATGCTTCTTGTGAAGCCAACTGTCTTCAGGATGACCCTTCTCAGCCCTTTGGGAGGAGGCCAACAATACAACAACTGATCTTCCCAACCCCCCATGCTTTAGTTTCTCACACAGGTCCCATCCTGCCCCCAGCCCATGCCTGTCTGCCTCCCAGATGTGTTTTCCATAAAGGAGCTTTGAGTCCTCTCTTTGAAACTTAGGAGCCATCCAGGCCTCGCAATGGCCACTCTGCCTCTGTCACACTACAGCCACAGCTCCCAGTCCTTGTGACCTCTTTTTCCTGCTTCCTGTGTCTCCGTCCAGGCCTCTGGCCCATTCTCCCAGACACAGTCACTGGTTTAGTTCTCCGTTCCAGTGTCTCTTGCCACAGGCACCCATTTCACACCTCAGCTAATTATTTCTGCTCCACTTCCATCACTCACAGGTATATCCCTCACCAGCTCCATTTCCCTTTCCAAGTCCATCCCAAAAACCACCTCCACCACCCTTCTGCCTGCTCTCAGCTGCACCCCGTGTCCATCTCCACCCACAGCTTCCAACAACACTGGTGGCTCTCCTAACCCACATTCATCCCTCCCATCCTCAAGCTCTCCTGAAAGGCGTGAAGCCACTGGAAAGGGCCTGCCCAAGATCCCCTTCCATGAAGGTAAGGGGCAGCCAGAGGGGCAAGGTGCTTGAGATAGGTGCTCCCCTTCAACGGGAGGAATTGGGGTCCACAGGGAATAGCTTTTTGTCTCCTAGGCTGGAAATCCTCTGGGACCTCCTACTCTCCTATCAGCCACTCTTCCCAGAGAGCCCGGGGTACCCTCTGCCAAATGCAGTGCAGCAGTTCCTTCTCTTTGTTTCTATTCCAAACCTTTGCAATACCTTTGTTCGCTGTAGATTTCAAATTGCTGAAAGATTTATAAGACCACAGTAAATCGCAAGGTGCAACACCCAAACGGGGCTTTAATTATCATCGTGAAGGCATTAAACGCACATCCAAAAAGAGAGGGGGACTGCTCACCTCTCTGTGGGTATAATTCCCTGTTGATGTGTTTGGGTACATCTCTTCACCCCCACCCGCATATTTGTATACCAGTGCACGAATTCATCTTTGAAGACTTTACAAGAATGTGCAATCTCCCTCTTTAATGTGCTTCCATATCTTTTCTCATCTCGATTAGCAGGATTACTCCCCCTTAGTCATGTTCATACCATGCTTGAAAGGCATCTGTGCATATATATGGAGAAGAGCATAAACTCATGTTTACTGACTCAAGATGTATTTCCACATAAATACATTCTGCATAAACTTCTGCTTTAGCACCTCACAAAGATGTCTTGACATATATGTGTGTGCTCGCCTATTTATTCTGTGTACCTAAACCCACTTATCTCTGTACATGCACAACTTTGACATTGTTTTCTCCATCACTGGTGTCATACACACACATCAGTACTGTCCCCCTGCCAACCAACAGTGGATACTTGAGCCTTTACATGCCAGTTTTCTAGCAGAAGAGAAAGCAGAGATGTGAAGACCTGATGTGTTTTCCAGGTCACTTGTTTTATTTACACCACCTACCCTAGGTGAGCCTGAGATGCCCAACCAGCTTTGAAGGCAATGCCTTGATCCTGAAATCACCCAAACATCTGTATTCTTTCCCTTGAAATTAACTCTGCCTTCAGAATTGGTTCTCATCAAAGGCCCTGGCAGAGAAGAGACTTTCCCCCACCTTCAGTTTACTGCCTCTCAAGCCTCATGCAGGACAGCACATCTCCCTAAGAATAAAAGCACATTCAGGTCGACTCTTCTGTGTAACACCAGCACCTGCTGCCACTTTACCTTTGCGCTGTGTTTACACAGTCCATACATGCATAAATCCACAGCAGAAAAGAAAATAAATCACTTTTCTTTAACATGGTACATCCATGTTAAGAGTTTATAGGGTATTTGTCCATCTGGTGCCCACTGGAAACCCATGCTCTATTTGTCTTGTGAATGCTGGTCCATTCCTGTGTAAGCAAGAGCAAGCTGTGTCCATGCTGTTCTTCCCATGTCCCCTACAGTCATTCTGTCCTGTGGCGATTTTGGACAGAAACACTTTTGAAACGATAAACCACGAGGTAACAGAGGGCCCTTTCAGTGCTGCTGGCAGACAGATAAGGGGCTTTCTTTTCCCTGTCCTTAACTATCTTGGGCATTAAGATGAAGGAGATAAACCAGAGATATCAGAGCTCTTGAGGATCCACACATTCTCCTGTTCTGCCAGAAAACAAAGAACAGAAGGATTTCAGACCCTGCAGCCAGGATGCAAATGTCCCTGCTGTGCACTGTGGGGCTCGTGCCCATGCACACATGCTATGCTGGACATGCTGGACCACATTTGGCCAGGTCTTCAACACTGAGCCTGGCCAGCAGCATGCCAGCTGCCGCAGAAAACCTCCTCCAGGTCTGCCCTGCTCTGCAGCAGCACTGCATGCTCTGGCTCAGTGCATGTGGTTTGGGGAACGGGGGCCTGTCCCTCACTTTACAAGAGCCTTGGTTCAAGGCACTTATGTTCATGGATGTCCTATTTCCCAGGTTTCACAACCAGCTCTGCAGCGCATGCCCAGCCCAGTCACCAAGCACCTGGTTTACTCCTGAAACCACATCTACACACCCAGAAGGAAGCATAAGCCAGCAGGTAGTTTCTGTCCACCTTAAGCCCCTTGGATTTGGTGGCTTAAAGCAACTCCGAATCAGGCCCCTCAGGGGTTCAGTCGCAGCCAGTGATGCCTCAGCTTTCCTCAGCCCCAGAAGATGCAAAGGCTGATCTGCCCTGGGAAGGCTCCCGAGGGCACAGAGAGCCCTCTGTGCATAACCAGGGTGCTCAGCTCTCACTCTTCCAGCTCTGGCTTGCCTTTGTCCTGGCTCAGAGAGCTTGCACAGCTGCCCACAGACACTCCACTGCATTTTCATGTCCTACTCTGCTGCCCTTTCTGCTGCAGAGGTACATTCACTCCTAATCCCTTTGTAATTTCTCCCACTGACACAGTATTCTGCTTTTGCACAGGGAAATCCTTTACAAGTGCTTAACAAAGCTATTCCCCATCATTTTCTATTCATTTGGGAATCCTGCATGTTGCTGAAACTATGATGAGCTGTGCTAAGGGCTGGCAGGGAACACACGGTAGTATCTTAAGTAGAACTTCCACCATAACCAGCTTAGAGAGTATCAGGAGGACAATAATAGCACTCCAGGCCTGTTTAAGGATTGGCCAGTGCAGATCCACATCGGAACACTTCGCACTACAAGACTACCCAGCAGCAGCAGAGCCAAAGTGCATCTACACAATGATATGCATTGGGAGCTGCAGCCAGTCTGGGCTCCTTGTGCCCTGGGGCTGTACGTGTGAAGTTCTCCAGACTTAAAACTGAATGAAAACCTTGGCCTCAAGCTTACCTGAGGGCAGTCTTAAATCTGCTGATGGCATCTCTGGGCAACAGCCATAGCTCCTGTGCCGTTGCCCAGCTCTGGCTGATACTAAAGGAAGGGACAAGGGCTGGCTGATGGACAGGCCCCTCCACCAGCAACACATCCCTTAGAGACAACCCTGCAAAAGAGACAGGGTGCAGGATCTGTCCTCTACACCCAGAACAAGACATGACGTTAAGGAGCACTGTGTGCCCTGTGTTTGCTCCCACAGCATTGCTCAAGCGGGGTTCAGCTGAGCAGAGCCACAGCCGAAGCACAGGGACACCTGGAGAATCACCCTTCCCTGCTTGTGCAACATCTGTATGAGGCGTATAACAGCAAACTATTGCCCAACAGTCATATTGAGGCTGCTCACAGTCATTCTATGTAGGCATACACCGAACCATGTCAGTATGGGCCAATATTGATCAGAAGATCTCAACCACCCATCTGCCTGCATGGCTGCAAAGCCTGTGCCCCAGCCAGCCACAAGGCTGGGTTTCTCCCATGATCTGTCAAGAAACTGGTTATTTCTTAATTCCTGCTGTCTTGAAACTCCTCATTTCAATAGCTTTACCTCTCTGATTTGATACTGTTCACCTGCAGCACAGATACATGTCCAATAAAGAAGGCCTCTACCTCCTTACCGAAGACAAGTTCAGACACCAGTGGTGAGGAATAACCCCATGCTCTGAGGACGCATTGTGACCTTAGCAGGTATCTGATTTATCCCAAGAACAAACCCCAGATTTTGCCCTCTCCTTTCCAGGTCAGGATGTCTGCAGAATCACTCATTTTGCATTAAGGAAGACCAACAGCAACAAAATGCAACTGAAATGAATTGCTCTCCAGGTACCAGGGAAAGCCCTCAGAAGGCAGAATGACCCCAATGGCCCACTCAGCCACCTGAAGCACAGATACCCCCTCCAGAGCTCCAGTGCTGAATTCCTTTAGCTTAATTCCCTGTTAAAAGCCCACTAATCCCAGATGGCCACTCCTAAATCTCAGTGCAAATCTTCACCCTCAGCCCAACTGGGGCAGTGATGGCACATGAAGTTCACTATTTAGTGAAGCACTGGGCCCCATAGAGTTACACTCCCTATAAAACCAGGGACAGAAAAGGCCCACCAGAATCTGGCAGAGGTGGGGATGTTGAATGAGAGGATAGTTCAAGACAATATACCAGCCTAGGCTTTAAACCTCAGCCCAGGGTGCTCCAGAGCGGTCTCTTTGCTGCCTCAGTATTCTCTGCAGAGCCCATTTGCTGGCACCCATCCTTGGGGAAGTGAGGCAGGCACAAACCCTCTTACTAATGCACAGACTTGGGTGATGCAGGCTTTACAGCAGAGCTTTCTTCAGGCAAGTTCTTAGATGTTGGGTAAATAAACCCCAGCAAGAGCTTTGCTCGGGGTGTTACCCACAGGATGCAGTTGCTGCTGGATATTTGCCTGGGGCTAAAGAGAAGTTCCTCCAGAGCAGAGCTGCTCCCCATCTACCCCTTCTCCTTCACATCCACATCTTCCCCTTCCAAACTGCCCTGAGGGAAATTTGGACTCATTGCCAGAGTGCTCAGCAGCAGAAGAGCACAGTCAGGTGAGGTGGGTTAAACTGCAGTGAAGCATTGGGAGCCCACCACCAGCACTCTCCTATCCAACCCCGCTCCCCTTGCCCGGTGGCTCCTGCTTTTCCCGCTTCCCCCAGACGAGTCCTGGTTTGTCCTGAGGTTTGCTTGCTCGCCTTGTTTATGTGAAGGATAATTTTGGATGTGGTAATGACAGAACTGTAGCAACATGCCTTCCTCCACCCCCCGTCCTGTTAGCAGCGTGGGGCAAAGCTGCACACTGCCATAGCCTGGACACTTCAGGTCCTGGGAAGGACCAAACTCCTTACAACTCTTCTCCCAGCCACTTGTTCACATCCTCTCTTAATCCCAGGTCACATCAGCAGACCCCATCCTGGCCAGCTCTGTGGCATGCCTGTGGAAAGCCTACCTGCACGCTGCCATGCTTCCATCAGCCTCACTGCAGTAGCAGGGGTTGAACCGGCTCAAGAGCAATCCTTGGTTCCACCTGATTAATTCCATGTGTCTTCTACAGACCTATCCCACACATGTCCAATAAATCACAAACAAGATCCTCTCAGAGCAATATTAATGGCCATGTTTATAGTCAGCAGTTTGCAGGAAATTCCCTACCCACAACTACCAGTGTCAGATTTATCATTTAACTTTCAGAGGCTGTGATTTCACTGGGACACTCAATTCCTGTGCCAGAAATCCATCAGCTGCAGGTCTCTTGCCTAGCCTCAGAGATGTGTATCTGAGATTCATCCCCTGCAGTTATTGATCATGTGAATTACCATAGCACCTCACAGCCCTTGTCCCGGGGTGCCTCAGCAACAGCTGCATGCACGTGCATGCATCTACCAGCAGTAACAGCCCTAAGAAGGTGTCTGGAGGAGGATGACACTACCAAGGGGGAGGTTGGGCCCTCTTCCCAGACCCAGGAGGCAACAGCCCATTGCCTGGTATCAAATGAGGGATGCTTGGCTGGAAGGGATAAGTGTCTTGAAAATGAAGGCAGCAGGCTGAGTCTGGTGTGACACAAGCTGGGGATAGAGACAAGAGCATCAGCACTGTCCTTTAGAGACCTGTTTCCATGTCAGACACAACTTTGCTATTGTCTAGATCACTTCTCAAACAGACTGAATGAACCTGATAGTGCAAAAATGGGTTTGCACCAAGTGAGTAGCACTACAGAGTGCACCAAAGCAGGCAGGTCAAAGAGGAAGACTCACCGAGTGGCTTTCTTTTAAAACTGATGTCATTGCCACAACTTAGATTTGTTCCAGTCATTCTCAAGTGAGGCTCCCTTAACTGCACAGCAAATGCAGACCACAGCCAATGAAATAATACAGTAGAAAGAACACCATGATAGCTTGCTCCCTCCACTCAAAGTACCTGGTGGAGATGACAGCTGAGCAGGCAGGATGGCCCCATATCAGCTCTCCTACTTGGAAAATCCCCAGTCTCCAGTTCCAGAGAGCAGCTGTGGGAATCAGCCACAGTGCCAGCTCAACCATGACAATGTGGACATCCTCTCCATGGTGGTCACGTCCCAGCTTGCCTGAAGCATCAGCAGAGAACAAGTTACCAGGCTGCATTGCAGCAAGGCAGGCACTGGCAACTCTCTACTGCAGGAGGACACACTGTGGTGGCCTGCAAGCCAGTACAATAGCAACCAAATGCTCTGACTCTTCTTCCTTTGCAACTCAAAACCCATGTGTTGCATTGCAAAGTGGTCCTGGTCCCAAGTGCAGGAGGAAGGTTTCCCTGCAGTGAATCCCAGCTGCCTTCCCCTTCTCCTCTCATCCCGCTTCCCTTTCTGCTTGCAGCAGGCAGGGCTGGGTAAGCCACTCCTGGGTGATTCACTCCCCACCAGGCAGAAATGCTTCCTTGGGTACACACAGCTGGGCAGAGGGAAGAGAAGCAGGTCCTCTGATCCGAGCTGAATCACTGCACCCCGAATGAGCTCCTGCATGCAGGGACACGGCTTCCTGAGAGGTCGCAGCAAGGTGAGTATTGCAACAGACCAACCCATGACTCATCGGCAGAGAAAAATGCCATTTGGGGTAGGAATCAGGGAGGTGAGGAGCAGAGAAACCTGCAGAGGCTCAAACCAGGGTGCAAGTGATAGGGACAGCCAGGTCTGTCTCAGGGTGAAGAGAAGAGAATCTTGTGCAGAGCAGTGAGAAAGCAGAGGAATGGCATCAGATGCAACTGGGAGTGATGGGCACCTCGATGCACTGACGAGGCTTCTGCATCCCAATCCCATCTGAGCATAAGTGGAAAAGATCCTTATCCAGGCTCAGTGTTGGGAGCTTTTTCTTCTCTTTTGGGAGAGGTTCATAGAATCAACAAGGTTGGAAAAGACCATTAAGATCATCAAGTCCAACCATTACGCCAGGACTGCCAAGACCACCACTAAATCATATCACTGATGGCCTTATCTACCCATGGAAGTACCCACATGAACAGGACAGTCACCTAAGATTCAGGCTGGATGACTGAGTTCTTGCTGGACAATGCCATGGAGCCAGGGTTTGCAGAGATGCCCCATACCAGACAGCAGCACTGGCCAGGCTCTGGGCAAACCAATCCACAGTACGTGCTTCCTCCTCCTCTCCCCTGGGGCAACAAGGGCAAGACCTTCACCCATGCCCCAGCAGTGAGCTGACACTCCCAGCACCCGGATGCCTCCATGGGCATCTGCTTTGGGTAATTCCAGTTGCATGCCCTGCACTTGCCCTACAGGATAACAGACTTTTTCCCACACCCATGTTTTCTCGCTTGTCCCTGAAGGCAATGCAGCCTTGATCAGCATTTCCATTTTGTGTTGCAACAAGACACAAGCTCCCTGTCAACTGCCCCAGCAGCTTTGCCAAGGGCAGCAAGAAAAAATGGGCAGAGGTTTGAAGGAAGGTGACCAGGCTTTCCAAATCCCTGTCCCTAGTCTGGGGCGCAGGCTGGTCCCTACTTACAGCTGGCTGCAGCCAAGGGGAAGGTGCAAGCTGGGAGCACCAATGCCGAGATGATGACAGTCATGGTGGAAAGCTGGCAGAGCATCCTCCTGCACCCCTCTGAGCCAGCTGGAATCGCTCCCAGGGCCCGCAGAGGAAGGGAAACAAGGTGCCCATGAATCGTTCACACCCAGGCTACCAGCTCCCTTGTCTCCCTCTAGCGATTGCATCCTTGGAAGATGCCAGGTTAATTAGGCTGGATCGTTAGCACAAGCTGCATCCTCTGGCTCATGGGGCCCTTAGGACTTAACTCTCCCAGAGGGCAGAGCCCACGGCATTCATGGAGCAGTGGAACAGGAGTGTCCCCAGACCTCTGGGAGTGCTTATGTGTATGACAACAGCATGTTAGAGCAGGGGTACGGAGCCAGAGCCCTATTGTGCAAGTCCTGTACAGAATGGAGAACAACAACAACAAAAATATCTCTATATAAATAAACCAGGCCCATCTCCACTGGAATTTCTAAAAAATCTTTGGGATTGTCGTGGTTTAAGGCCAGTCCGTCACTCAGAACCACACGGCCATGAGCTCACTCCTCCCCCATTCCTCCCTCCCCCCCGGGAAGGATGGGGAGGAGAACTGAAAGAATGTAACTCCCACGGGTTGAGAACAGTGCAGTAACTGAGGTATAACACGAACCACTGCTGCTGCCACCGATAATAATACTGATAAGGGGAATAACAAGGGAAGAGAATACAACCGCTCACCACCCACTGACCGATACCCAGCCCAACCCAAGCAGTGATCTAGCCC
>JAOEHX010042460.1:7171-23657 GCA_025448015.1 Bolborhynchus lineola
AGCCGGGCCGGTGACGGGAGTCTTGGGCCGTGCGGGCGCCTCGTCCCGGGACGGCCGGGGACGTGCACCGCCGCCGAGCCCGTGCCGGGCTGAGCGCGAGGACCCTCTTGGGGGACCGAGAAACCGCGGAGCTGCTGCGGCAGAGAGCGCGGTGGGCACCTGCCCCCGGTGCGGCCGCATCTGCCCCGGGTGCCCTATCCAGCCTTTCCCTCCTTCTCGCCGGCGTCCCCAGCCTGTGCGGCTCCGGGTCTGTTTGCCCCTTTCCCTGCTCCTCTCCCGTCGTACATCGATAAAGATCTGTAAATGCGGCTTTCCTGCCTCGGTCTCCGTACGCGTGCAGGGAGCTGCTCCTGTGCTCTTACAAGCCTTTCCCCCTTCTCCAGGATACTTATCCAGTCCCAGGAGAAGGACGGCTCCCATCCGGATTACATCCCCATCAACAGCCGCTTCAGATGCGTGCAAGGTACTGCTACCGGATCCAGCACCGCTGCATCTCAGCGGTTCTTACTCTGCCCGTGAGCGCCCACATGGGTCCAGTGCCTTTTTCCCCTGAAACTAAAGCTTACCACTCATGGGATGCTGCTTCCTCCTTGCTGCATGGGTCAGCTTACCCTGCCGGCACTCCAGGCACTCCACTGGGGGGAACGTGGTGGCTCATCAGTGGGGGGCTTGATGTTGGGCAGAGCCTAAAATCTGGTGCCTGCCGGTGTCTGCATGCTCCGTGAGGGCAAGAGATGGAAGCTTTAGTCTGGTTCCTGTGTGTTTAGATCTAAACTTCTGTGGGGGCTGGTGAGCTGTCAGCTGCCAGCCATCAAATGGAACAGAGTTCCAAGCCTTGCCCTGGGAGATCTGGAACAGCAGCACCTGTCCCTGGGGCAGTTACTTGTCCAGGAGTAAAAGTACCTTTCCCTAGACTGGCTGAAAGCCTCTGTGCAGCCCATTGTGATTCTGCCTATCACGATAGTGTGTGGGGCAAGCTCTCAACTTCGTTGTCAGATTGGTCTTTTCCCAGAGTGATGCTGAACAAACCATCTGGGTGTGCAAGAGCTCTGGATGTGGGAACTTCCCATGTGACTCTGGGATGGTGGGAAGTGAATGTCCACATAGGACTGTGCCTTTTGCCAGAGCACATGAGTAGTACAGATGCAGGTCACGGCTCCTCTGTGACTGGCAGCAGGCAGTGTGCTTTCTGAGTGCTCAGTTACTGCAGCATCCAGTGTGACCTTTCCTGATCCCATGTTTCTCTTTCCAGAGGCAGAAGAAACGCTGCTGATTGATATAGCTGCAAATAGTAAGTTTTGTAACTGCAGCTGTGAGGCTAAAGCTGCTTTTGGGCATCAGGCTGGGCACTGCCACACACTCCTTTTACCTTCAGAACCTCCCTCCATGCTTTGTGCTTTTCTTTGGTGAAGCAGGGATTATGTTTCCCCTGATGATGTGCTCTGGCTCTTTGACAGTCAGGTCTCATTGCAGACGTGGTTTTAAATGCCCAGATTGAAGTGTTGGCAGTTGGTCAAAGTTTAACTTCTTCAGTTCTTTCTCCAGGCCCTGCTCTGCTCTCAGAACCACGCTCAGCTCCCTTCATCCCTTTGGCCTGTTCTCGAGTCAGGGTTACTGTGGCCTGTGTCAGTGCTGACAGCGCTCTGAGTGGTCACCAGTTCTGCTTTCCCCTTCAGGAAGTTTCTTTCACACTTTTATTGCTCACAGTAAGGAGGAGTATTCCTAAAGCCAGGAGAACACAACTGGTGATAGCCCAAGCTGGGGAGGGGGATCTCGGTGGCACAGGGCTGTTAGCTTAAGTGCAGATTTCCATTAGAAGTGATAGCTGGAAGCTGGCTTTCATGGATGAGCTCAGAGGACACAGAAATCTGCCACTCCTGGGGTGCAGTGTCTGCAGCCAGCAGGGCTGAGGGTGTCTGTGCCTGCAGCAGGCTGCAAGGTCCGGATCCAGGGTGAGGAGGCAGCGGAGCGGCTCTTTGAAATCCCGGATGAGGAGCGTTGCTTGGGGTTCCTGACGGAGGTGCAGAGCATCCAGGAAGGTAACAGAGCTGCAGGGTGTTTGGGGCGGCCACACTGCCACCATTCCTCACTGTCCTGATAATTACTTTTTCCAGCTCATCTGAAAGCTTCTATGGAGCCCAAGGACTTGTCCGGCTGGCATCAGGTGGAGAAGAACCTCCCGAGCCTCTCACAGGCCTCTTCTTCAGGTACTGAACTCACTGTCACCTCTCATAGCACCACAGACGGGGTTGTGTTTGAAGGGACCTTAAAACTTCTCCAGTTCCAACCCCTGCCGTGGGCAGGGACACCTTCCACCAGAGCAGGTTGCTTCAAGCCCCTGTGTCCAACCTGGCCTTGAGCACAGCCAGGGATGGGGCAGCCACAGCTTCTCTGGGCACCCTGTGCCAGTGCCTCAGCACCCTCACAGGGAAGAACTTCTGCCTCAGATCTCATCCCAATCTCCCCTGCAGGTTAAAGCCATTCTACTACTATTATCACTTGTGGTTTCACTTTCTGTGATCCTTCCTTCTTGATCTGAACAGTTTTAAGTGGTTTCTCAGTCATTGTGCTGATTGTTTCATGACAGGGGCTCTGGGGTTTGAGGATGACTTCACCGCTCTGAGCCTAGAAGAGAAAAGAAATGGGCAAAACCACCAAGCAGGCTCTCGCCGGGAGCCCCCCCCACCTCCCATGCCTCAGAACAGGCAGTAAGTAGGATGGGGAATCTCTTCCCTTTTTCCCTTCTCTTCCTAGACAGCAGAACTGGTTCTGAAGCTGCTCTCGCTTCCTTCTAGATTCCACCGAGAAAGAGAAGGTTCATCCAGAGACCAGCCAAAAGTGACCAACACAATGCGCAAAATGTTCCTGCCCAGCAGCCAGTCGGGGCAGCGAGAAGGACTCATCAAGCACCTGCTTGCCAAGAGGGAGAAGTCATACGTCAACCTTCACAACTTCAGGTGAGATCTGTCCTGAGCAGTGTGCACAGGGCTATGGCAGTGTCAGCTCTAATGGGAGCTTGCATCCAGCCCTGGTTTGAAACCTGACAGCTGCGGGGTGTGGCAGCTCTGGTGGCCAAGCAGGGGCAGTGAACACTGAGGGGCAGTGAGTGCCCGTGCTGCAGCTTCACATCGTGTGTGTGATTTCTCAACACCTCTCTTGGGTGAAGGGATAAAGATGCTGTGCCACCACACTGTCCTGGTACTGCCCCACATGACATGGTGTTAAAAGAGCCAGATGGTCACTGGCCCTGGTGAGACATCTTTAGCTCTGTAGCATGAGGAGTGTCACTGAAAACCAAGCCTGGAAGAGCTTCAGTTGCTCCTTAGCTGGGACAGCTCACAGATACGTGCTCCCAGCCTGGGGTAGGAGCCTTGAGCCCATTTGAGAGACTTCTGTGCTCTGAGCCCATTGGAGAATCTGGGCTGACACTGGCACTGTCTCTGTGTTTTCTAATGGTTCAGCTGCTTTTATGTTGCAGATTTTTTGTGGGAACGTGGAATGTGAACGGGCAGTCTCCAGACAGCAGCCTGGAGCCCTGGCTGGTGTGTGATGCAGAGCCTCCAGACATCTACTGCATAGGGTGAGCAGCAGCCACGTCGTATGTACACATAGTGCTGGGCTTCTTGCTGCTCCTGCTTGGATCCTGCTAGGCTGTATTTGGTTTAAGCTCTTCATATGTTCCACAAAGCTGAGCTGTGTCTCACAGGAGCTGTCTGAGGGGAAAGAGCCAGTTGGATGAGGCAGCGTACTGTGTTAAAGGCTGGCATGACATAATAAAACATCCCCTAGGGCATGCACAGAGCTCTCTGGTTGTCCTCTACGCAGAGGAATGCTGGACAGTTGCTGGCATGTGTTGTGTGTGGTCTCAAAGGCACTGTGGGGAAATTCTGCTGCTTCACTTAGCAAGTGGGAGTAAGGAGCTTCTCTTCCAAGCTGGAGGCTTCACATTGGCCACCCTAAGGGTGAGCTGGGATGTGCTCTGTGAACCTGGTTTTGTAGGTTTCAGGAACTGGACCTCAGCACGGAGGCTTTTTTCTACTTTGATTCTGTGAAGGAGCAGGAGTGGCTGGCTGCTGTGGAGAAGGCCCTGCACCCCCACGCCAAGTACAAGAAAGTGAGTTCTGTTCAGTGCTGGGGGTCTGGTTGAGGAGTTGGCATGATGGGAAGAGAAACAGGCTGCCACTTCCCAAGTACGGTGACTGCAGGAACCAAGGATGTGTGCTGGGCATGTGTGTGCTGTTAACATGCCAAGTGGAATCTAGAGAGTCTATTGCTGCCCCACAGATGTAAGGGGATATTGTACTTTGATGTAGAAATTTATAAAGGATGTTGTTCTGGCTGGTTCAGAGCAAACCACTAGTTTTATCTCTGCTGTAGCAAATGTTTCTACCAGCCAGGAGTATGTGATTCAGTTTCCCCTTCCTGCTCAGCCCCCTGTGCCTCTCACACCCCTGTCCGGCTCACTTTGGGTTTAGCTCAGTCGCTCTTCCAGCTGACCTTGGATTTCAGCTTCACCCCTCGCTACACAGGCTTAATCCCAACACATTTGAATGGTTTTATGCCTCCAAAGGGAGCATGTGGGCTGTGCTGTAGGAGATTAGGCCTTGTCTCTGGCTTTCCAAGTTGTGGCCCCGCTGTTTTGAAGGTACCAGGAGGTCATGGGCTGGGCAGTGCATTGGCACAGGTGAAAGATCAGTGCAGACCTGAGCTCCCTGCTGGGACTGTATGTGTCAGGGCTCTGTTAGTGCCTCTGGGCTGAGCTCTGCTGTAGAGAACTTTATAGCTCCAGAAAAAGGCTCTTTGCATTAGAGAACAAGGGCTTTCTGACAAGCAGAGAGTTTATGTAGCTGGGGGGTGGCTGCCTTTTGATACCCCACGTGTCAGGCATGTTTGCCTTGGAAAACAAGAACTCTTCTGTCCGTTCCTCACTGCCTCCACGGTAGTTCTGAGTAAGCAAAGGTGAGCACCAACTCCCAACTGGACCCATTGGCCAGCAGCTCTCTGCTAAAGCACTTGAGGTATCTTCCTCTGGTAGTTTTGCTGACTTGAGCAGAGCCAAAGGCTGAGACTTCACCAGCAGCTCTGCCACGTATTGTGTTCCTCTTACCTCATGTGAGATGAGTTGTTTGTAGGGAAGCACCAGAGTGGGGACTACAATGAGTTCAGCACAGCTGATGGCTACTGGGGGTGACAGATTGTCCTCCAGAAACTTGCTTTGGGACAGGAGGTCCTGTGGGTGTTGTTGCAAGCAGGGATTGCCTACATAACATGACAAGGAATGGGGAGAGCCAGAGAATCAGGACAGCAGGCAGATCAAAGCTGCTGCATCTCACTGCCAGGCTGGGAACTGAGGATCCAGGGTCCCTTTTACTGTTGTAGGTGCAAATGGTCCGTCTGGTTGGGATGATGCTGCTCATATTTGCAAAGAAGGATCAGCTGAGCAATATCAGAGAGATCGTGACAGAGTCCGTGGGCACGGGGGTCATGGGGAAGATGGTGAGTCACCCACACCGGTCTGCAAGAGCAGTACGACGGGTCTGCCCCAGTCTGAGCTATCACATCTCCTCCCCGGGGCCTCACCTTCACTGCTGCTCCCTGCTCTCCCCAGGGCAACAAGGGCGGCGTGGCCGTGAGGTTTGTGTTCCACAACACCACCTTCTGCATTGTCAACTCCCACCTCGCTGCGCATGTGGAGGACTTCGAGCGGCGGAATCAGGACTACAAGGACATCTGCGCTCGGATGAGTTTTGTAACCCCGGATGAGAGCCTACCTCACGTCAACATCATGAAACACGAGTGAGTTTGCTTGGCTGGTTTCCCTTTTGATGTTGAATAATCCAAATCAGACTCAGCCATGTGTGTGACAAAGTACATAAGTGAAGTTTTCATGAGCATGATACAAATGATTAATATTTCTGTAATTAGCATTTAAAATCTGGAAATAAAACATAGACTGGAGTATAGTACAGAAAAAACTCCAAATACTAGATTATCCCTGATTTCTGCCAATGGAAGTGTTGAGGTTTGGCAGTAAACAGGAAGAGCTTTGATACCAGAGAGGGGTTTAGATTTTAATTTTTAAGTGAAACCTTTATGGGGTAAAGAGCAAGTAGCACAAGTGTTTCTTTAGCTGCTGGTAATGGGAAAGGTGAGGGCCTGCTGGAAAGCCCAGAGAGGAGCAGGGTTGGATCAGGCACTGATGAAGTGCAACTGAGACATAAACTTGATAGGAACCCAGCTGTGCTTTAGCAGCTCTGTCTCAGCCCGTCTGTGCTAGGCAGGGGAAGCAGCAGTGGAAAGGGAAGTGACAAAGCTGTGGTGTCAGAGCAGCCTGACAGCCTGGCCCTGCCTAACGAGCCCTGTCACTGCCCTCTGCTGTGCACCAGCAGAGCCTCACTACTTGGTGGAGTTCGTGTAGCCGGAGAGGTTATGAAGCCGCCAAGATGCAGCTTTCCCTTCATTAGAGTTGGTGTTGTGGGGCTGTTCTCAAACTGAGGCAAGCTCTGGTATCTCCCAGTAAACCAAGTCTTCCATCCCATGAGGGATTCCAAAGGGAATGGGGTTAGTGCTGAAGTGCTAGAAATCCTGCTGCCAGACTCAATCTTTCATGTCTCCTTTCATCTTC
The DNA here is from genome assembly GCA_025448015.1 of Bolborhynchus lineola. NCBI lineage: Eukaryota > Metazoa > Chordata > Aves > Psittaciformes > Psittacidae > Bolborhynchus > Bolborhynchus lineola. The sequence continues at coordinate 13,797 of JAOEHX010042460.1, forward strand.
CATGTGTCTCAACCTCAACCACCAGCCACCCGCCACCCATTCTTGTACACCCTTCTCCCCTGCGTGGCCTGTGGTAGTAACCACTGGCTCTTCTGCATGTTTGCCTCTGGTTTCAGTGTTGTCATCTGGCTGGGAGACTTGAACTACAGGCTTTGTCTCCCTGATGCCAGTGAGGTAAAAAGTCTCATCAGTAAGAATGAGCTTCAGAAGCTGCTGACATATGACCAGGTCAGTGAACTCTGCTTAAGTTTGCTGTGCACTTCTGAGGGCATCTTGGTTTGGTGTATGCCTGGGTTTGGGAGGACCTGGCAGATAAGTGTCTGTAGATGTAGACATAGACCATCAACAAAGCTGGGGGTGTCCTAGTGACATCAACCCTCCAAACAAAAGCAGATTTTACGTTATAATGGCGTTCACTGGGTGACTCTGGCAATTCCTGTATCTTTGCATCTCAGTGGCAGAGTTCTTCCTCTCCTAGGTACATACTGCAGACTAGAACATCAGAACTGGCAACAGCAACTACAGCTGCTGCAGTCAGTGTTCTGGAGGAGTTGTTGATTTGGAGACTTGCACCTGTAGCCAGGGCAAGGCTCTGTCTCAGCCAGGCTGACCCCAGTTCTGTGCTGAAGCTTTCCCCACTCAACATTTCCTTGCAGCTCACTGAACACTGGGACAGCACGAGATGTGCCTATAAGATGAAAGGTTGTACCTGTGAAACGTGAACAGACATGGTATGCCACCATCTCTGACACACAACAGTGAATCTGGTTGACTCTGCTCTGCAGCTCATTTCTATGCTGTGGGGCTTTGTGCAGCAAATAACTGTAGCAGGGATTTTTGTGAGGAAAACAACTCAGGAACAGGAAGGTGGTGCCAGGTTGTCAGCTCAGCACCTGACAGGCGGCTGCTGCTGAAGAGATTGGCACTGAAGTATTTATGGTGATGCTTAAGCCTGAAAACTAGTGAAGGTGTTTAGCATGGGTGGAGCAACTGATATTTCCCTTTAGTGTTGTTTTCTGTCTGCATGTTCTGGTGGACAGCACTGTGCCAGAGGGTGCTCAGTCTGGTTAGGAAACATGCCACTCCTGCTGAGGTTTTACCTTTTTTGAAGGTTTGAGGCATGAGAGGTGGTTTGGTGTGTCTGGTGAGCCCTACAGCCCCAGGCTCCAGTTGCTCTGCCTGTAGATCCATTCTCTGACACTTCTCTGTGTGTTGGGGGGAGTGTTTGGGTGTGCTTGGTGTGTTTTACAGTGCTCTTTCTCTGCTTTAGCTGAATATTCAGCGTACGCAGAAGAAGGCGTTTGCAGATTTCACTGAAGGAGAGATTAAATTCATCCCCACGTACAAATATGACTCTAAAACAGACCGCTGGGACTCCAGGTAAATCACCTGCCTATGCACACCTTTATCTGTGACACAAAAAGCAGTTACTCATTAAACTTGACTTCCTCCTTCCCGGAGCTGGCAGTCCCCCTCCAGTGTTGTGCTGGTGGCTGGAGTGCAGACAGGTTTGCACTACTATGTTGTCCCTGTTGTCTGGAATAGGCAGAGCCTGTGCCTGTTGACCAGGGACATGCCTTAAACCTCAGCTGTTGCTGAGGGTGAAGCATGCATTCAGAGGTGGCCCTGCACTGGTGGAGGTTCTGCTACCAGAGACAAAGGGTGAGAAAGGTATTGGAGAGGTTAAGGAAGCACTCTGAGTCAGCCTGTCCCCTGACCTGCACACAGTGATTCCTGTTTCATGCTTCCCATTGGCATTCCTGTATCTGCTGCAGAAGTTTGCTCCAAATGGAGGAATTCTCAAGGAGGACTTACAAACCATTCAGAGATTGGGTTTTACTCTGCCTGTGTTTATGAATCAGCACAGTAGTTAATCTGCAGAACTATAGCCCAGGATTCAGAGTTCATAACAGAGTAGTAAGAGCTGAGTAGATTTTCCATCATGGAAACAATAGCAATAGGTCAGACTGTAGTGGGCAGAAAGATCTGGCAGTGAAAGAACCCAGGGCAGCCTGGGTCACAGTACACATGGCTTCAGGCTGTGGAAGCAGCCGTGGCTGAGATTGGTTTATTCCCTGATGCTGGACAGGATGGGGAATTTCAGCTACTGCACAGGGAACGGGAAAGAGAGCAGAAGAAATAGTGTGGTATTCGGGTGGAGGGAAGCAATGGGAATTCAGCCCCTCTGCAGAGGCAGTCGATGGGGGTGTTTGAGCTGCTGGGCTGGGAGGAGGAGCAGCTCGAGTACTTCATTGGGATTGCTGCATGTCCCTGGCAGCCTGTTTCCCTTTGCAGTGGGAAGTGTCGTGTGCCAGCGTGGTGCGACCGGATCCTGTGGAGAGGGGGGAATATCACCCAGCTCCGCTACGGCAGCCACATGGACCTAAAGACCAGCGACCACAAGCCTGTCAGCGCACTCTTCCGCATCGGGGTAACAACTCTCATGTGCTGGGTTGGGGCTATGAAGCTAAGGCACCTCTGCTAGTGCTGTTGCAAGGGGACAGTAGTAGAGCCAAGGTGTGTCCATGGAGGAAGTATGCTGCAGAGTGCCAGCTCCTGCAGCAAACAGCACAGTGCTGTGGCCAGGACAGCATCACTCCATGGTAACAGGGGAGATCTGGGGTTTACCCCAGCTGGTGTGGTCATGCATTGACTGCAGATGACTGTTTCAGTGGTGCTGCTTGGCTTCCAGGGTATAACCCAGGGTAGCTGCTGCTGCTACAACAGGTGAGCTGCTGGTTTCTTTCCTCCACAAAGAGACACAGCAGAAACCTGCAATACGTGTCCCTGCTGTTGCAGTGTTGCCTCTGGTGTGTTAAGAGAAGTGTGTCACTGGTTCACATCTGGATTTCTGTAGTGCTGAACAGCTGGCGAGAGGTTTGGCCTCCCCAGCTTGCCGAGTAGAGACCATCCATGTCCGTATTTGGTACCACCTACTCCTTAGGTAGCTCGGGTCTCCTTAAAGGAGAGCTTTTCTCCTCTTCCTGTAGAGAACCGTGTAATGCTGTGGGGTGCCAGTGCTGACCCTGGAGACCACCCTCAGGAATCTCCAGCAGTGTGGTCAGTGGCCAGGAAGACCCAGGTAGCATCAGTGGGGGTAAAACACAAGCAGCTTGGAGGTGCCTCCACACATGTGAATTCTCTCAGGTTCCCAGCTGCACATAGCAAGTGCTTAGAGAAATAGTTCACTCCTGCAGCTGGCTTGTGATCAGAGTCCCAGTGAAGGGGGTCAGGAAGATTGCTGAGTGTTTCCTGGTCTCCCACAGGTAAAGGTTGTGGATGAGCAGAAGTATCGCAAGTTGTTTGAAGACATTGTTCGCTTAATGGACAGAATGGAGAACGACTTCCTGCCTTCGCTGGAGCTAAGCAGGAGAGAAGTGAGGATGAAACCTGCCACTTCCCAGCTTGTCACTTCCCACCTTGTCACTTCCCTACACAGCAGCCATGGAAGTGCTAGAGCTACTTGTAAAGACTTTGATTCAGTAAACTGGATTATGGGAAATTGGACTTTATCCATTATCTTATGCTCAGGAGTTGTATTAGAAGGGGCATCTTGGCTTGGCTTCTTGGCAGGTCTTCTGCAGGGAGTTCTGCGTTGTGTGGGCACTTCCCATCACGGGCTGCTGCTGCAGAGTCTGGGGGCCTACTCATGTGTCCCCTCCTGGGTGCTAACCTGGTCTGTGTTTTCTCTTTGCTCTGCAGTTTGAGTTTCAGAACGTGAAGTTCCGTCAGCTGCAGAAGCAGAAGTTCCAGATCACCAACAATGGGCAGGTCACCTGCCACTTCTCCTTCATCCCCAAGCTGAACGACAACCACTACTGTAAGCCATGGCTGCGAGCCGAGCCCTGTGAGGGTTACCTGGAGCCAGGTGAGGTTCACCATGGTTTCTCCATGTGTGCTGGTGCAGATTCCCACCGCACATCCATCCCGTGTATCCTGTCATTCCTATGTCTCACCTTTCTTGCCATTGTTGCTGTGTGTCTGTCTTCTGGGTTCTGTGGCCTTGGTCCCTGCTGCTGTATGTTTGTCACCCTTTTTAGAGAGTGCCTATGAGTTCTTGAGAGCTCCTGTCTGTTGCAGATGAGAGCACGGACATATCCCTGGATGTGTACGTCAGCAAGGACTCAGTGACCCTCCTGAACTCTGGTGAGGATAAAATTGAGGATATTCTTGTCCTTCACTTGGACCGGGGGAAGGATTATTTCCTCACCATCAGTGGGACCTACCTGCCCAGCTGCTTCGGCACCTCCCTTGAAGCCTTGTGCCGAATGAGACGACCAATCCGAGAAGTTCCAGTCACCAAACTCATTGACCTGGTGAGTAGCCATGTTCTGGAGCAGCTCCCTAACAGAGAGAGAGCAGTTTCCCCTGTCTTTACCCTAAAAGCAGGAGTGGTGCCCTCAGTGTGGGTCAGCTGCGCTGGCTCCAAGCTGAAGCACTTTTTCTGGAGCTCCTTCTTGTGCTCCCTTTCTGCGCTCCTTTGTTCTTTCCCTCCACCAGAACCAATGGCTTTGGACAGCCTGTGCTTTATCCCAGTTTCTGAGTAGGCTCTAAATGTTGTTTGGAGGAACAAAAGGGATGCCAGCACCTTGTGCTTTGTGTTACTGTCATGCTGGTGCTGGCAGGCTCAGCCGGGTGGCACTACTGTGTCACAAGAGATATGCCTGAAATGCTCTCCTCCAAGGTGCCCAAACTGCTTCTTCAGTGACAGGGCTCCAGGATCCTTTTCCTTCTGCTGGTTGTGGCACTTGAACTGCTCAAGGGGAGGAACAAGCAGAAACAGGACCAAGGGAAGGATTCTGATGCTGGCCAGTGTGCTGATGGGTGCAGCTCAGCGTGTAGCCATTCTCGCAGCCTCTCTGGCCTGTTTCTCTCCCTCTGACCACCGTAACCCAGCTCTCCAGCAGCTACACCAGGCTCTTGCTGCCTCCTGCCATTCCCACCTCTGTCTGTGTATGCTTTTCTGCCAGCCCCAGCATACAGCTGGGTTTATAGCAGAGTTTTACCATCACAAGATCAGGTGAAGCAGGGCTCATTCAGCTGGTGAGATGCAGGTTTTGCCTTCTCCATCCAGACAGCTCATCCTGGCTGGAGGCTCCTCGTGGTCTTCAAGGTTCAGTTGAAAATCAGTCTTGTTCTAGAAATGTGTTAACTTGGTCTGGAGCATCTCATCGGTCCTGGGGGCTGTTCCACCTGCCTTTTCCTGCTCAGTGCTCAGCACTGATTTCTTGCTTGATGGACAAGAGCTCAGGCCCACTCCTACTTTCTGCCCTTGCAGACACACGTTGCTTTTCTAGGGGTACTTTGAGGCTTATTCTGCTTTCTTTACCACCTTCTGTTATTCAGTGAAATGTGCAGAAGTACAGGAAGCAAACCAGTCAGAAAAAAGCACCCTGTCCCCATATCCGCAGCATAGTCTCTGCTGTTGGGGAGGTCAGTGTGACTGCAAGACCTTGATTGGAACAAGCTAAGCAAACTCAAGGAGCACAGTGTAACTGCTCATAGCAAAATGCAGTCACTTGGATTTATAAAGCTGTTGCCATGTTAGAGCTATGTTTAGGTCTTTTGGTTTTGATTGTACCTGTGAGATGGGAAATGCCCAGGGGCAGGAGGAGCCCTTCCCACAGGCAGAGCAGTGCCTGTGCTAACCCAAGTGTGCTCTGGTCCTGCTGTGTGATTTCACTGAGGGTTAGGCTGTGCCTGGGCCAGTGTGTGTGTCTGTGTCGAGAACCATTTCTCCTCCTGCACACAGGTAGTGTTACGGCTCATCATTCACTTCAGTGGGTGCGTTTCTCAGCCTGGCAGGGCTCTGCATGTTGTCTTCAGCAGCGGGAGACCTGGAGAACACAGGCAAGGTCTGAGAGGTGGTTTGATGCAGGGTAGCAGAGGGCAGTGGGGGACCTTGCTTGGAAATGGCTCCTGGTTTTCCTGGGAGAAGCTGCTGATGCTTGAGCATCCTGTCTTTGAGATCTCAGTTTTAAGAGTCTCTTCCTGGTTTTGTCTTGGTATCCTGCTGTTGGCTTTACAAAGCCTCTTGAAGAATCTTTGCCAGGAGCAGGTTAGTTTCACAGAGCTAGTGGTGCTGAACAGCACAGAAGACAGGTGACCAGCAGAGCAAGCAGTCAGGTAGGTGGGAATGGGACTGCTGAGGTGACTCAGAAGGGAGCAGGCTCCTGTGCAGCCTGGCTGGCTTATTCCCAAACTTGGGACTAGGAGAGGAGCCTGCACCAGCTCGTGTTCCAAGCAAGCTGTGCCCTGCAGGAGGCTGGGCTGTTGTGGCTGGGCAAGCCCCCAAAGGGCAGCAGCACTGTAAGACTCTCAGGGCAGCCTGGGGTGCTGCTGAGCCCCCAAAGGCAGCAGCACTGCAGGACTCACAGGGCAGTATCATGATGGCTGTGGTGGTGTCAAGCTCAGCCTTTGAATGTGTTCTGATTACTCCCACCTTGAAATGTTGATCCGTCAAGCTCAGCTTGGGCAACCTGCTTCAGTTTCCTCCCGTGGGCTCCACCCAGCAGCTTCTCCCCTCTCCCTCACCAGCCTGCAGTGTGCTGGTGGATGCTGGATCTCAGGGGTGCCCAAGGGATAGGACATGCAGCCTGGAGGGGCTTTGCTGAGCTCCTTGCAGCATGCTAATGCTATTAGGTAGAGGCAGCCTGGGGTTTTGAGCACAAACACTCATTTCCCTGACCATGCACAAAGCTGCTTAGGGGGCCTGGCAGCTCCACAGCTGCCACATGCTCAGGGACACTGATTTAGCCTGGTGAATGTTTTATCTCTGGCCTGGTCAGGGGGGAAGGTGGCTGAAACAATGCAGGAATGTTGATTTCTGCCTGGGAAGATTCAGGAAGGGAAGTTCATCCTAGCGGACACCTCTCAGCCTGGGCTGTTCTGTGTGTGAGCAGTGCTGCTGCCAGGCCCCTGTGAGGAGATGGTACAAATCCTGGCAAGGTTGGGCATCATGTGAGCAGGATTTGTGCTCGTTGGCAGGCAGATCTCTCGCAGCAGGTTTAACTTCAGCCGTGTCAGCAGAACACAGGGGGACCCAGCTTTCACTGGCTCTTGTGATGCAGAGTGGGTTTCTGCTTACTCGGAGCGTGGTTCTCCCCCCTAACGATACTTTTTCCTCTTCTCTCTTTCCTACCGCTTTCAGGGAGAAGACAGCTTCTTAGAAAAGGTAACACAACCCCTTGCTGGGGTCCTGCTTCTCATGACCTGTAGGTAGCGAATGAGTGTCCCCATTGCCTGCTGTAGAGGGAAGGGAAGGGGGTGCAGAGGCAGCGTTTGTCCCAGCAAAGCCCCTTAGCACCGCTGTGGGCTGCATGAGAACTACATCCCACACATCCCATCCACTGCTGACCCTGCAGCCAGGATGGGGTGAGCATAGTTTGCTGCTCAAAGCTCAGCAGCTCTCTGGTGACAGACACAGAGCTCCCCTTATTCCAGCAGTGAAACCACTGACACCCTGTAGCATACCTGAGTTGGCTCTACCCATGCCCATCAGGTGGGGTTCACCTCAGCACCCTGTGCAGAGGGGGCTGAGTTAACACTGACATATTCTGCTCCTTCCATCTTGCTGCGTCCTTGTGGAGGCTGAGGAAGGGCCTTGCACAGGGACAGACGTTCCTCTGCTGCCTCATGGCCCCCAGTGCAGGATCCCAGCTTTACTTTGCTCTTGTGCTCTGCACTGGAGGCTGAGGGAGTCAGATCTGCCACTGAAGAGCAAGTTGGAGGTGCTGGGGTTTGTGACAGGTACATTCCTGCTCCCCTGCACCCATTCTGATCTTTGGTGGGTCGTTGGAGCTGGCTCAGTAGTGGTGTGCTGGGCTGGGTGGCTTTTCCATCCCCTGGCTGCCAGAGCAGTGGCAGGATAAAACAGGAGAGTGAATGGATGAAGAGCGGATTGAGCGCGGGTCTTGAACCAGATGAAGCTTCCAGGCTTGTCCTGACTGCCGGGGGGCTGGTGCCTGCCTCTGGGAAGAGCCTTTTGCGCCCTGGCGTCCTCCTCTTCCCTTTCTCCTTCTCTTTCGCCTTCCCTTGCCCGCACGCGGCGGGAGAGGGCGCTCGGTGCCCGGCCAAGGCGCGCGGGAAGCCGAAGGCTCCTGCGCCTCCCCCTCGTCCTGAAGGAGCTCTGAGCCGCCTCCTCTTCCTCTGCTCTCATCTGCCGGAGTCTCTGCCTTGGGGGTGTCCGCAGCTATACGGCGATGCCAAGGGCAGCCTCTGGCACTGTGTCCCTGTGCCGCAGTGCCCTGGCCTGGGGTTTGCTGCTGAGGAGCCTTTGGCTCGCAGGGAGGCTCCACAGCTCTCGCCTTTTCTCCTTTGGAGGAAGGAAAGCTGTAACTCTCTTGCCTGACATGCTTCTTCCCAGCCTCCACTGTGTGCTTGGGTGAGCGGGGCAGCATATCCTGATGTCTTCTGGGAGTGTGCAGGGCAGCGCTGGGCTCTGTGTGGCTACCACCCTTGCCAAGGCATGAGCTGTGAGTGATCGTGTGAGGGGCAGCCAGCACCATCCCCAGGTTGGACATGGCTTGGAGCAACCTGGTGTAGTGGAAGGTGTCCCTGCCCGTGGCAGGGGGTTGGGGCTGAATGAGCTTTAAGGTCCTGTCAACCCAAACCAGGCTGGGATTCTGTTTCTGTCACTGAAGCTGACCACTGGAAGGAAGCACTTTGCATTTGGCTTGTGGTGCTCCTCTGGTGGTGTCCCTGGGTTGTGTCCCCTGGGTTCTGCTCCTGCTGATCTGCTTTGGGGGCTCTGCTGAATGGGCTGCAGGAGAGCAGTGCATGGCTCTGCACACAGGAGCCTGAGGACTGCAAAATGAGAGTAAGATCAAGCAAATACCACTGGTCCCAATGAAGACTGTGCTGCTGGAGGCTCCTGAGCACTTGAGCTCATCAGCTGCTTTGCATGAGTAAGTGGGAAAACGTGATGGTGGTGTTGGGACAGTCTGTGTTCAGCAGATCCTCTCCTAAGGAAAATGAGGAAAGGAACCTGAGACAAATGGGACCTGCGGAGCAATGGCTCAGCACTGAAAGAGCAAGTGAGGCCAGACAGGTGCTGGGTCCTGCTGCTTCTGCTCTCAGGGCTTTCTCCACCCAGGCCCTTCTGGGAGGACTGGGGGTTCCCTGAGACCTTTGTATGCTTTTGGCCACAGGAGAAGTCTGTGCTGCAGATGGGCACCCTGGACAGTGAGGAGGCTGGTGGGACACCACTGCAGGTGCCAAAGGAGATGTGGCTGCTGGTGGACCACTTGTTCAAGCACGCCTGCCACCAGGTGAGGACAGAGCCCCATGTGCTGGGTGCCGCATGCATCACTGGGCCCTGCAGATCAGCCCGGTTTAGGGGGTGCAGCCCTCACCCCGCTGTCACTGTGAGGAAGGTGATGTCCATCCCTGTGCTGCTTTTGGCAGGAGGACCTGTTCCAGACTCCGGGCATGCAAGAAGAGTTGGAGCAGATCATTGACTGCCTGGACACCAGTATACCTGAGACAATCCGTATCCTTGCTGTGCCTGACTTCTACAGGATCTTGCTGGGTCACAGCCCTTGGGAGAGCTCATCTGTGACCTTCAGCTGAAAAGTCCCCTCTGTTTCCCCTGAGATAACCTCTCTTGAAGCTGAACGTGTGCTGACTAACACAGCCACAGGGCCCGAGCTCTAGAAGCTTCTGCAAGACTGTGTCAAGTGCCAAAGCTGAGAAGGGGCTGATGGAGAAGTGGCTGATGGAGCAGAGGATTTATGTGGAGGTGGAGGGGGGGCGGGGGCGCAAATGCAGTGCAGGGGGAGTGGATGAACATTTGCCATGGGTGGGGGCCAACAGAGAAAGAGGAAGGTGGCTTTGGTGTGAGGAAGCAGCAAAGCAGGCACG
>JAOEHX010042461.1:0-48471 GCA_025448015.1 Bolborhynchus lineola
AGAGGGAGAGGGAGAGGGAGAGGGAGAGGGAGAGGGAGAGGGAGAGGGAGAGGGAGAGGAAAAGAAAAAGAGGAAAGAGGAAAGAGGAAAGAGGAAAGAAGAAAGAGAAGTAAGAAAAGAAAAACAAAGAAAAGAAAAGAAAAAAAGAAAGGAAAGGAAAGAAAAAAAAAGTCTGTTTTCCATTTTTCTTTTGCAATTTAAGGACCACCTATACTAATGTTCTACTAATATCTCAAATCTGACTGACCCAGCTGTAAGGTTAAGACCATTTTTGCTGGAAGTTCACCAGCTTTCTCATTACCTGTGGTAAAGAGCTCAAAATCTTAGCACTTTGATCTTGCCTTGGGAGCTTGGACAGTATCACATAAATATTTGGATTAAAATCTGTGGTCATGAGGAATAGCCCCAATTGAATATACTAATTACATTCCAGATGTACATTCCAGGCAGAATACTTACCACTAATTGAAGATATTTTAAATAATTGCTTTAATGAATGCATGATTAAGAATTTCACCTAATAATTCTACTCCAAATTGTTTTCAAAGAAAACCTTAAGATATGCAACCAATGACTGCATCTACATCAAAAACACTGCTCAAAGTTTGGTATCCTAAGCCTACAGTAACAAAAAAACCTAATTGAATTGAACAGTATCCATCCCCAACCGTGTCAATAGCATATTAACAGGAAAAAATTGGGTTCTGTAGCTCTTAAGATCCTGATTGTTAAATTCATAATAGCATGAGAGCTGTCTTTCATTCAGCAGAGAAAAAAGAACAGCAAAAACCAGACCCCCAAAATGAATACATATGGTTGAGAAGCCTGGTTTACTTTCACTGAATTTTATTTTCCTTTTCATTTTCAGTAATTGCACTGAAACAGCTTAGGAAAAGAATAGTAATTAAGCTTAGTAAGATATAATCTTTACAAAAATGAATTAGAACTGACTCAGTCTAAACCTAACATATTATAGATTCAAATGGAAACCTAACTGAACCCTGTGAATAGGTTATCCAAAAACACTTCCAGATTTCTAGATGTCAGCTCTGTCACTTTGGGAACATTTATTGTTCTGCTCAAAATTTGTAATCCTTCAATGTGAAAAACAGCATCACTGAGGAGTCAACACTTTCACTTCCCTAAGGAGCCATGCCTAGGAATACAAGCAAAAATCCTAAAACCAGATAAATAGAAACTCTCATTATGAATGAGCCTGCAGAGTTTATCAACAGAATCACTTGAACTGCCCACAATGTTTTAGCAAACCATATAGCTCATGCTCTTTCTTTTGAGCCAATTCCAGAAGCTAAGAAATCAACATCTCAAGTGCTTTTAAAAGCTAGTTCTCCAGCACAGCTTTCTGAATTGAAGAAGTTTACTGAAAATAAATAAATTCACTGTTGAATAGTTCCTATACTGTGTTTCAGTGGAAGGAGAACTACCAATGCATAAACAATTGCTTTTTTAGATGGTGTGCATGACAAAGTAAAGCAGTGAAATCTGTAGTTGTATGTATTTTGTGGGACCATCTCACACAGTCCAAAGAAACTGAACAAAAAGTAAAATAAAATAGAGTATTGGCACGTACATTTCCTACCAAATTTTTATAAAAAAGCAGTGAAAAATACCATCAAGTTCACTGGACTTCACATTCCTGCAAGGTCAGAACTAGTGTACTTCCTAGTTTATATGACATTGTTGCATTCCTCTTTCCCACTCCCTCTCACCATTGTTAGACCTTCCCTTATTGGAGGGATTAGTAATGCACTGCATATTCTGTCAAGTCTAAATACTAGATTTATTGTTAAAATTATTTTAGTCAATATTTGCACAGAAGAAAATAAAAGAGCTTTAACCAGACCTCTCAGATTTCTTCACTATAAATTATAGAACCAGAAATTAAATTAAACAAAAAGCAAAATAAAGCATAACTCTCCCTAACCACTAAATCATCTGGGGTAACCTGTACAAATAGATATATTCTGGAATGTTCCCAAAGTCAAACTGTGGAAGCTAGCTTTAAAACAAGATGTGAATTAGCTTGCTGTGCTCCACCCTTGACTTAACCCTCAAGGTTACGACCAAAACTTTGCTAGACAAGCATATAAGGAAGGAAACAGTGTCACTGGGAATGTCATGCAATTTCTTTCCTATAATTTTGCAAATCACTGCCCTCTGTACAGAAAAATGTAACAAATGTGGCACATGAAAAGCTCTATTACACCAAGAAAAAACTTGGGGGATAGCATTACTGTTTCTCATTTTAAGTGAAAAATCTACTTTAATGATAATTATGTTACATTGCATTTCTCAGTATCACTCAATATTTTCAACTTCTATCTTCCAATGACATATGAAAATCCTGTATGTAAAAATTTATAAACCAGTAAAGAAAACAGGTGATAGCAGCTTCTTCTAGGATGCAGCCCTGAGACTTGGGAAATGTAAGACATTTGTGTATGAAATCAGCACAAGCAAGGATGATTAGTAAAGATTTGCTATCACACTGAAAATAGCGGTTTTAATAACTTTGGAAATATTTACGGCAGAGGTATATAAAACGAAGTATATCTGAAACACTGTACAATAACATCAGCTCCCTGTCATGCTCTTAATGCTGATGGATAAGACCCTGGCTCAGTTCCCACAGCAGCACACATTACAGCATGTCCTGAAAGATAAGCAGTTGCTTTTGAGTATGCAGGACTATAGAAATACTACCTTCTATAGCATACTTGAGAGTAAAAGAGGTTTAAAATCTAACATAACAAGAAATGCATAAAGCAGTCTTAAGTTTATTTATTAAACATTTGACAGTGCACATCACACGTGATTTACCTACATCATTTATTTTATAGTGCAATACAGAAAGAGAAACATGGCCCAGCTCCATATTGTATGTTAATATTAAATCATTACACATGGCAGCTGTTTTGTGTTCCATGTGGTTTTCAGTTTCTTACTGACAGGTGTCCAAATCACAGAAACTATCCCCACATGCAGTGGCAGCTGGCCACACTGTCATCTCCGAGATACCAGAAAGGAAAAAAGAGGGAGTTTGTTTACTAGAACTATTAATACGACCATTGGATAGCTGTCTGGTTTCAAAACCAAGCAGTTTCTTAGCACAGTGAGTTTTGCAGCTTTCCAGAAAACCAGTCTAAAATTATAAGCAGGATGTTGGGTTTGTATGGAAAAAAACTGATAATTTGTTGGACTATTTGTTCAAAAAGATGAAATGTCAATTGTAGAGGCTTCCTTTTAGTCAGCTTTCCATAAGATGACTGTATTCAAGTCAACTAGTCTCACCATTGTAAGACTTCAGTAGAGTACACAAACAGATCATGCCATTCGTACATATCTGAATTTGGATAGTTGTGTGCTTTTGGATGTTGCAGTCATTTTTCTGATGTAAGCGAGAAGAGTTAAAGGAAGATGAAAGTTTAATTTACAAAGTAACATTATGTCAAATACATACTGTCACGTTTTTACTCCATTACACTGGGAACACAAATCAACAATACTATTTTCAGCTGCCTGTTGGTTGGCCCATCCAATTGTACGAGAACAGGCACTACAAGCTATAATGCAGCAACAATTGCAACACTCCATAAGTCAGAGCCCCTAGGGCTGGTGGAACTCTACTGCATGCTTCTGTCCTTGCAACCAAGAGATGAAATGCCTTCCCAATGATAGCAGGACAGACCAAACAGACCTTGACTGACTTCACAGAAACTTAATTCAGTGAGGAAATAGTGGCTGAAGAGCAAACATTGGACTACTTCACCGAACAGCCTTTCCCAAATACCAAGTCTGCCCAACATGCCCAATCCAAATATAAAAGAGTAACTGAAGTCTAAAATGGGCTTCATCTCACACTGATGCTTCTGTTTTCCCTGTTAACTTCCAGGCTCTAAAGGGTTTAGCAAACTATGAACCATCTTGGTTGCAGCCTCATTCCCTTCAGAAATTCTAAACCTGATATTGCAGAAAGGCATGGATATTTCATCCTCACACCTGCTAACCCTGGAGGGAAATATCTTTAAAACAATCTTCTGGGAATGCTTAAAAAAAAATATTGAAAAATCCTTAGAGCACATTCCCCAGAAATTTTAGAAATCTTCAAGCAGCATTGTGCCTTTGAAAAGGAAAAGGAAGCAAAAGTCCACAGCAACAAACAAGGGAAGTTAATTCAAAGCATATTTTCAAGTATTGGATGCGCTCAACTGTAGTAACTTATGCTTCTATCACATAAAGTTACAGATGAGCACTGCCAGATAAATGCACTCTATTTAACAAAAAAAACCATCCCACAATAGAAAAACAGCGGGGTTTTTATATTTATTTAAGTGGTTGCAAGACAAAAAAATTGTGGGAGGGGTGCAAGCCAGATCAAATCTTGCTAATAAATATTTGTATAAGCACTAGTGGGTTGCGATTATCTATAGTACAGTCTGAATAGAGTCCTCTTTCTGTTAAAAATTAGTTTTCAAGACAAAGTAATTCCTACAATTCACAAAATACATTTCCTTTTACCCAGCATTATATTTAGAAATTATATGTATTTATTATCCTGAGGAAGTTTTTAATTAAAACGTACCTACATTTATAATCAGCAACGAGGAATCTACTAAATATGCAAGCATCCCCAAAATAACACAAAAGGGCTCATTTACTATTTTCAGGCCATAGCTAGTAAGACAAAAGAGAAGCAGATCTTCTCTTTTTCCCTCAGTAGCTGCTGAAGCATATGGACAGCACATGCAGGAAGCTTCTTAGAGGCATTAGCTTCCTTCCCTTAATCCAGCTACTAGCTACAGCAGGAATTTTCCCCAATAAGCTATCAGCAACTTAGAACAGAAATCTGCATTTCTGGTGCAATTGCACACTATCCAGATTGAGGAAATCACAGTCCCGCAGTGCTGTGTCTGTGGTGTACAAATAGATAAATTATCTACCTACAAAAGATGGAATGAAACAAGCTCAGGTGGGAATTGATCCTCTATAGCTCAAGTCATGTGCTAATAAGCAGCCCAAAACTCTGATTTGGGATCCATATGAAACCAAACGGAGCAGATGCAGAATCCACTGCTCTGGCAATAAATCTCCCCTGCCCCCCAGCACTGTGGTTTTCTTTATTGAACTGGCTTCCTTAGAAGTTCACAGCTGCCCCCTGAGCCTGACCTTCAACCTTCTGCCTGACTTGGTGTTGTATTATTATCATTATATCTTTTAGTGCACATCAGAAGTTCTTGTCTCTATTTTTTTCAAGCAGGAGCATAGCTGTTGAACACACATGGATATGAGATACTCATAAACATTCAACCAGTTATTGCTGCACCACTCACAGGTATGTCTCAAAAAAGGGGTGCTGATACTTGGTACTTTTTTATATCATTTATCAGAATAAATGCAATGAAAACAAGCCTCTTAGGTGATTACAGGAAGCCCATTCCAATGGGCTACTGACAGCAAGATATGAAGATGTAATTCAGAATAGATAGATCCTGTTCCTAATTTGAGGTGTAGATTTATTAATTTTTATTAATAATAGGATACCCAGGACAGACTCACTGCTGACTGACTTCATCCCTCTCACATCCCCCAAGGAAAACAAAAGAATAGGAAACAATACATTAGGAAGCATGCATTCTAAACTCTTTCATTGACTTTCATGTTGACACAGATACAGAATTTGGAACAGATGAGTGAATCCTGCAATCACTAGTCCAAAACAGCCTGGAAGAGGTTTCAAAATCTACCTGTCCACATCCCAATAATGATGTCTGTTTTACCTGATAAAGATGGAGAGCTCAAAGCACTGCCTAGTGAGGAGAGACTCCCTTTTTTGCTGCCTTTTTGTAAAGTCATCATTGTGCTTTCATAACAGTAGTACTACTAAGTACATGCTAAATATCACTAGCAACCATTTAAATGTATTGGAGAAAGACAAAAGTAAATAATCTTTCCATTCTTGCATAAATTTATCTATGGTCCTGTTTATTTAAAATTATTAGTAACACAGTCTGGTTATGGACTCTCGATATTTTCTCCCATTCTGAGCATGACATTTATTCTAATTTTGTTTGCAATATGATAATTATCCCTGTGTATCACAGTGTATGCTTTAAAGCACATTTTTTCCATATAGAAACAACTACTTAAATTTCCACTTTCCATGATTGCATAATTCAAATCTGTTTACTAAGCATT
Organism: Bolborhynchus lineola; assembly: GCA_025448015.1. NCBI lineage: Eukaryota > Metazoa > Chordata > Aves > Psittaciformes > Psittacidae > Bolborhynchus > Bolborhynchus lineola. Next base: position 6,217 of record JAOEHX010042461.1, read on the forward strand.
TTTTACTAGTGTTCTGTAACTAGAAGGAAGTGATTTAAGCAGCAGTATAAGGAAATGAATCTTTAGGCTCAACCTGCCATTTTAAAATATCCCAATACATGTCTATTAGACCAAAGTCAAAAGTCAACAGAAGTGCAGTCTGTCTAACCTCCTTATTCCTACATTAATCAATCTCATCCTGCTTCATTTTGCTTTTGGAATAGGAAATAAGAGAAATAAGGGGGGTAGGAGGGGAAAAATGATTACACAAACATACACTTCAAGGAGACAGATCCACTGTGGCTAGACTGTTGAAAAATACTCAATAAAATAAGGTAAGATAATGCTTGCTTTCTGTAAAAGAAAGATCAGTCATATTAATGAAATAGCCAAATGGAACCTTCAGGCCTAACAGAGTAAATCTTCAGTAAATTTCAATTAGCATTGAAGTAATAAGTCTGGAAATGATTTTTCTCCCTGTAAGTAATGCATATACCTAAAGGAAAAAAAAATGACAATAACTTGGCTGCTATCAAGGACCAGCTCATTAGATAACTAAATTCATCCTTTGTACATAGGATATAATAGATACACAGATTTCAAGATAAATGCCTTTTTTTTAAACAAACGCCACACAGCAGTAAATCAGAACCATAAGGTCACCCTTCAATAGAGTGGTGCCATTTGATGCCCTCTCTCAAGCTCGTGGTCCTTTCCACTGACAAACTGCCATGAAACATTCTGTACCCGAAAGCAGAAATATCACTGTTGTAAATGGAAGTCTTCACAAAACAAAGAAACAGAAATCACCAGACTTGTACTAGTGCTCTGTAAACCACTGCATGAATAAAACTAATATCAAGAGATATTGAGAGATTTAATAAAAATCCTTTGTGCAAAACAAATGTATGCATTATATTAATACTGAATTTTCCTGAACAATGTTAGGACATTTCCTGAACATTCAGGACATTTTAAAGTGTCAAAACATAAGACCAAATGATGTTTACATTACAGTAGGTGAGTGCTGTAGGTCTTTTACCAAATACTATCAGAAGTACACTTTATCACACACAAACCGAGGATCTCATCTCATCTGTATCAAAGTCATGGTGAAACTGGAAGACAGATGATTACCACACTCCCACACCTAGTCCTTCTCTACTCCCATGTGTAAACACAAAGGTGCAGAGAAATCCTGGGTTTATCTGCCTCAGAGACAAAATCTTGCAGACTTCATAAGAATTGAGACTTTATCACTGATACTGGGCACTGAATCTTAAATTGAGAGGTTCAATTCAAGACACAACTGATCTTTTTCAACTTACTAACATGGTTTTGCACAACACAGCACACTCCCACAGAAAACACTGTAAATAATTAAACAAATCACCTCAATACCTTTGATCATAAAACAGGTAACAAAGGTTTCTTTCCTTTACCTTTACTTTCTTTCCACATGCTGGCTGTTAAATCAGTGCTAATGCAGAGAAAAGCTCACCCAGGAAAATCTACTCCTGGAAGGGACAAAAAAGAACCTATAGATCCTCCCTGAGACATCCCTATAGCAGACTTTTTCTCCTTTTCATGGGTCACGCCACTAGGGCAGTCCAATCACGGACCAGAAGAAAAAAGCAGTAGTTGTTTACCTCTTCCCAGCTGCTCTAACAATTCAGGTTTTTGGATAGTTTAGATGAAAACCACATATTGCCTTTGTTTACCTGCTTCTATAGACATGCTTAACTGTGGGGTGGGGGGAAAACAGGTTTAGCTTTTGCTAGTACTCAGCAACTTATGTTTGTGTCACCCCACTACTGCATACCTCCAAAGACCTGGTCACTCACATTTTTATGCCACAATGATTTAAAGAGTGTGAGGGGGACAATTACATAACTGTTTACTTAAACTCATAATTTCTCGGAAGCCCTACACAATCCTTGTGTTATTATAATCTCTAAAGGGCACATGCAGCGTGAATATATCATGGCATGAAACTGGATATAGCTGACTTTGCCTGTCTGACTGGTGACTTACTGAGTCCTGCATGTCTGAACTTCTGGGAAACAGCTGCTGGTCCCACATTGAAATTAGAACATTTGAGCTCGTCTGATTTATGTTAATTCCCGTGGGAACAATGACATGAAAAATGAACACCACTTGTAAATAAAATACCAGTTCTCTCAGCAGTGGAAAAAACCACAAAATAATCTATTTCAGAACACACTGATCTATTTACCACCTTGCCACACTGAAACATGTATAGTGCAATGGTATTATAGAAAATGGAGCCTTGAGTATCCAGCTATTCAAAGGAGAAGGCTATCTGTCACTAGCTTGCAGTAACTTGAAGTATTAGTTTGCTACAGTTACTGGGTTGTTTTTAGTTAAAGAAGAAACACGATGTCATGGGGCATGAGGGAGGTGAGTAAAAATGAAGTTCATGTAAAAAAAGACAAGGTACAGGAAATATATTCAAGTGATATAATTGCCAAGGAGTGCATATTGTCCAGAATTTAGAAGCCATTGCAGTTTATCTAGTTCTGATTGCTCAGTCTGACAGGCCAAACATTTGAAATCTTCTTTTTTAACATTCTAGACCCTCATGGGAGATGTCACACAACATCACACTGTCCACTGATAAAGGCTGGTATTCATAAGACCAAAGCCAAGGCAGCTGGAAATGCCTCCTTGAGGATTTCATTTTTTTTCCTGTAAATGGGAAGAATAATCCCTCAGAATATTTAGTGTAGTCAAGAAACTGTAATAAGCAAAAAAATAACTATTTGCCTCAGACTAGAATATGAGTAGATCGTATAGCAGTATAGCTGAGATACTTCTCAAGTATGCATATGTAACAGTGGTGATGTCTTATGTTTGATGACCTTTTATCATTCAGGATTTATCACTTCTGAAGCTCTAGTAACAAAAATAATCTCATCAATTGGCAGAGCCTCAAAGTTTTACCTTACGAGCATAGACAGCCTTTAAGTATATAAGCGCCCCTGGAGATTCTCCCGCATGAGTTACATGAGGTACAAGAGCACAAGCAGGGTTACTTAAGAACAAGTTCTGTGTTTTTTTAAGGAACTTCATTATATCAAGTCTTTTGCTAGGCTAACTTGAAAGCACAGTAACAGGACTAAAGGGAACAAAAGAGACCCAGTCATGTTTGCAACTGCAGAGAATTAGCAGCTGGAGCCATTTCAAAGGACAGAGCACTGACATATTCTTACTAGTCATTTCCTTATGAACTGTACATGCCAAGCTCAACTGTTAACAAAAACAAACAAACAAAAACCCCACACCAAAAAGAAAAAAAACCTGCAAACAGACAAAAAAAAAACAAAGCAAAAAAAAAACCCAGAAAACCAAACCACCAAGGCAAATGGCCTCCCCTGGGCCTTTTGTTGTCAAGGTTTCATTTCCTTTCTCAGCTTCATGTATGAAAGAGCCAAAGATATCTGGGTAAGAACTACATTAATACATTGAAGAAAATTGGAAATTTCTTACTTAAGGAAGGAACTCCACAATAAGTTCTTAGGTTTTATGTTTAGAATCTGGAAGTAACAGACAGCTTCATTGTGATGTGTAGATGCTACTAACGAAATGGCCACTGAAGCCAAAAGGCAGGTACCAACAGTGGTATCTTCATAAAGTATGCTGGTAAAGCGTAATACTTCAGAAAGCCACAAAAGAAAATATAAACCTAAGACTGACTGACTGCTTGAATACCTCCACGTTCTGCAGCTCTTCAGATGAGACTTCGTTTCAGGCACAGGGTGACCTGAATTTAAACTTTGATATGTTCTTGGATGGTATAATTTGAAAACCTAGTTAACTAATCTGCAGTGGTATTAGTGCAAATAGCTCTAAAAAGGGAAGAAGGAAAGGCTGGCTTTTGCCAAAGAAAACTTACAAATATCAAAGGACTGAAGCAAGGGCAGGAAAGCAAGATACAGCTCTTCATACAGATGTTTCATTAATGATTGCCAATTCAATTGTGTCCCTTCTCAACGTGCTAAAGGAGATTAAAGACTTTCCTGAAGCCTTCAGGGTTTATAGGTAAATTAATGTGGAGTAGGATTTATTGGACCTGGGATTTGGACTAAAGCAAATATAAATAGATGAAAACTGCTAGCAATAGAAGCTATTAATAAGAATGGAAATTTGGATTTTTAAATTTTCATTGGTGTATTTTTTTGTTTTAATAACTGCAGTCACTGAGGAGGATGATGAACAGAATGTATGTGTTGAAAAGAGAACTAAACTAAATGGAAGAAGAATCTATTGCCATTTAACATCTTAGTGCTCCAATTTTTTTCCCCAAAAAACATAGAAGTGGCAAGACACAATTACCTGGTTGCCTCAGGATGAAAAACTTGGGGATTCAGATGGGGAACAGCATTATTTTGAAATGTATAATAGCAATTTTTATAGCTTTACTTTAATTTTTACTCATTTTCCACCAGAATTTCCAGCAAAGGAAAGTGGAACAGGGAAAACCCATATAAACAAAGTCAGCTTCATTTCACTATCCACATTTCACTTTTTCTATCTTCCCTGAAACTAAGCTCCTTAAAGTCAGCTTTCCAATCTCTAAAACTTGTATGAAAGAGTTTTTCCTTCAACATTTTGAAAACTCTTGAAGAAATATTTCTTAAACCATGAGTATCGATTGTTTGGATTCTTTTTTCTGACTGCATCAATTAAAAAAGAGACATCTACGTATAAGCTACATAAATGCCAAAGTACCTCACAACTGTCACAGTGCTGTTACCAGGCAGAGACAGCTCCCTTACTTTTATCTATGGAAGAAATCCTCAGGAACACCATAAGATAAAACTCCTTGGAAGCTTCATTTTGAGCTTTTGTGGTAGCACTGATTTTGAAGCAATGCACTTGGTGCTTGGCTGTCACATGCAGCGTCCTCTCACTGATGAAGCAGCCTAGTCAGCAGTAAAGGAAGATAGATATTTATACATATCTTGGCTGATAAACTCATTGTTATCTACTTGTTTTGATAAATAGTATAATAATTCTCCCTTCAACAGCTAGTCTGAAAGCACAGCAATTATAGCTTACAATAGAACTTTTCATTAAGAAAGTAGGAGTCCAAGCTTTTGCTCATCAACAATGCAGTAGATACAAATTCAGGGAGTAAAGACTAGATTTTTTTTCCTGTGGCCTAGCACTTTGCTTTCTCCAAAGGCAATGTGAAAAAAGCGAGTTTTATGCAAAATATACAACTGCTTCATCAACTTTTGCACGAGGCATAATAGAAACAATCTCATTGCAGAATTCTGTCAGTACTTATTCTTGTTTCCTGAACTAATGGATGAGAAAAACAGTCATTTCTGAGCAGAGAAGAATGGGGCATTAAAATTTTAAGTCTCTAAGTTGATAACATGCTTGTCAAACCCAATTCAGAAAAAGGAAGATCAATCTCCATCCTTTTCATAGCCAATGGATGCATACCATCACAAGTACATTCATGCAGATGAATCCCATTGCTGGATGCAAAGTCAAGCAGACCATCACCATGTAGCTTTTTCAAGATTTATTTAAACTACTAAACTAGGTAAACAAAAGAAGGGATTAGCAAAATGAAAATAATGAGAAAGCAAGCCTTGTGTGTAGCAGATAATGCCATCATAAGGCATTCATACTCAGAAACTGGTTAAAGATTTCTTGGCTGTAAGCTGAGTTGAAGGTACCTTTGCAAATATCAAGATGCTTAACCATAGAATCAGAAAGGGGGGAAAAATAAAACAAATCACGTGAAAAAGACCCACAAAACAAAAACACCCTCTCCCCATTTAGACCAAATTAAAGAAATTTTCCTTAAATATTCCTTCTTGTACAACAGGTATCGTGCCAGTCTTATCTGAATAATAACACACAGCTACAGTACAAAGTGCTCTCTTTTCCCTCATTTGTACTCTAAAGAACATATCTACTATAACACTCCTAAAAAAGTTACTAGTGTAAGTTTGCTTTTTTTTACTGAGGGCAAGTTCTAAGATTAAAATACTGACAAAACAATTAATTTCTTTTCCCACTGTAATCTGCTGAGGCAAAACAAAGTGCAATGAAAAGAAAAGAGAATAGCAAATGTTATGTCCATCCAGCCTGCATCAAATATTGATACCTCATGTGGAAAAGAATTTGGTGTTTAAGTTTATCAGCACTTGCCACATTCCAAATAATTAGGAATTACTGTAAGTGACAGATAGACCAGACCTCTGTGTCAATAAGAAGGGTCAGTTTCATCGCGCCCTTCACAAAGAAATATGTATTAATCTGAATTTCTCATTGAAAAGGGAAAAGGAAAAAAAAAAAGATCCACAGAAAAAGAAACCTCACCAAACCTAATAAAAACCCAAACCATTTAAAAGAAAACATCCAGGTTTTCTTCTCCGAGCAAGCAGTGAAACATGATTTATATAGGATACCAAAAAGAAGAGGAAGACCTACAAAACTGCAAACGTCTTTACACAAAGAGCAAGGTTCCAGCAGCTGCCACTCAGAATTTTTAATTATAGCACAATGTATGTGACTGGCAAAATCTCTTAAAATCTATTCAGCTGGGGAATCTAAGAGTATTTTCTTAGCATCTTCTATCTTTATCTTGCCTCTTTCGTAACCTCTCCTGTCTTCACAGAAGAGGTTAGGAAATAGTAGCAATTCATAGAGCAGCTAATAATTTTAGAATGACAAGTTCTGTAGAAAATAAAGACTTAGAGAAAACAGAATTTTAAATCATATTAAATGTATACTTTTGAAATCTGCACAAACTTTTGAAGATTTTGGAATTTGGGGAGCTGCAAAAGAGGCAAGAGCTTAACTTCTGTAATTCTGAAGATGAATACTGTCTGAACAAATACATATTATAAAAAAATAGGTGTTCTTTCAGATACTAAATAAAATAAGCAGTTAAGCTGTTATGCAAATCTCTGCAAGAAATTATTTAAATAGAACTTGGAAACATCTGCCTGTGTATTTTTCCATGTGCTTTCAAAAGGAAAGTTGACTCTACAAACAGCTTCCTGTGAGAAGCCCTACTTTGTTTCTAGAAATAAGTGTTATCAGTTAAAAGTCATTCTTTTTTATCAGCTACTATACAGCACTGACGCCATTATCTGTTCATTTCTCTATATACGCTTGGAATAGTTAAATCACCAAAATGCGACTAGTCACTGTATGGCGTTTGTCATTTTGAGACAGGAGGAAGAAAGAAAAAATTCCTAAAGATTTTATTCCTGAAGAAGAATAAAAGTTATTGAAAGTGGTTTTGCAACACCTAAGATGTAAGGCTGTGCCTTTCATTCTCAATATGTTTATTTATGATGCTGAGTCATCAGGAGAGTTACCCAAAGGATTAACAACTGGGTGGCAGGGATCCTTTTCATACCTCCTGAAAGAAAAAGGCCTTATGCAAAAAGACTCAGCCTGTAGACCCTTTACTGCGATTGCTTGAAAGAGAGTAAGAAAAAAGAAGACAAGACACACACAGGACTGGCACAAGACCTAGCAGACCATTAGGTAATCAGAACCAAGCACATGTCCTGCAGGTCTCCTGCTTGGAAGGAGATCTATGAGAAACCACATGCAGCTGCCTGCCACTGGCTAACTTAGCCTTGCTTCGGTTGCCTTTGCCAGCCTCCTGGAGATGCTGTGGAGCTGACAGAAGCCACTTGTGCAGATCAGGAAATGCAGCAAATCCTAGCAAAGGGTTTATTGATTAAACCCAAACAGCTATTCTAACACAACATATTCCTGCTTTCAGCTTGCTCTACACCTTCATTCTCTGATCACACGCTTAAGCCTCTTGAAGGTTCTGAAATTCAAATCAAAGCCTCCAGAAAGATGATTAGGATCAATGCAGTTGTGTGCAATTCTGGGCTGGGTGTTTTTGTTGTTGGCTTGGTTTGGTTTGTGTTTGTTGTTTCTTTTTCAGGCAGCCAGGGCTGTTCCTATATCAGCCCAGGAGCAGTTCAGCATAATTATTTGCTGGCTCGCAGGTCAGCTAATCCCCCGAGTGAGGAGGAAAGCCTGCTTTGCAGCCCCAGGAAGCCAGCGAGGAGAGAGCCTTCTGGCAGAAGATCAAAGAGTTATGGTATTACCTTGAAAGATGTAGAAGACAGAAGCAGTCTGTGTTTTTATTAAGGTAGTGAACGCTTTTCTTGTTTTGCCACTTAGCTGGCCATTTAATTGACTATGCTGATTACCTGAGAAAGGCACAAACCAGCAGGCAGGATGCTGTCAGCAACATAAGAAGGGCATGGAACTGTTGGAGCAAGTCCAGAGGAGGCCACAAGGATGACCAGGGGCTGGAGCTCCTCCTGTATGAAGTTGAGGCTGTTCAGCCTGGGGAAGAGAAGCTGCATGGAGACATTAGAGCTGCTTCCAGTACCTGAAGGGAGCTACAAGGATAGCAGAGAGGGACTCTTCATCGGGAACAGTAGTGATAGGACAAGGGGTGATGAGTTTAAAGAGGCAAAGTTCAGGTTAGATATAAGGAAAAAGTTCTTTACTGTGAGGATGACAAGGCAGTGGAAAAGGCTGCAAAACAAAGTGGTGAATACTCCATCCCTGGCAGCACTCAAGGCCAGGTTGGATGGAGCTTTCAGCAATCTGGTATAATGGAAAGTGTCCCTGCCCATGGCAGGGGGGTTGTAAAAAGATGATCTTAAGGACCTTTCCAACCCAAACCATTCTATTATTCAATGTAGGGTATGCACAAAGGAGCCTGTAAATGTCTTTCCACCAACCTGAGAAAAAACATTCAGCTAGAGATGGTTTCATGAAAAAACACAGCCTGGCTGAGAGGGGCGAGAGGAAATATGTGAGGAGAGGCAACAGTCAGTGAGGAAGGAGATGCTCCATGGTGCCCAAGCACAGATTCACTGTGGGCTGCGGAAAACCCATTCATGGGCAGCGCAAAACTATGAGAGGAAAGAAGCATCAGAGAGAAATTGCTTTCTCCTGAGTGTACTCTCCCCACAACACAGTCCCTGATGCTGAGGGCGGAGAAGTTGTGAGCAAAGGTGTCATGTTGAACCTGGGATGATGGAATAGAGTGGAGAGAATCTGCAGTCATAAGGGGAACTGAGTTAGTGGCTGGGTGGGCATCTGACTGTTAGCCACTACTAATCCTCCAACACAAAACTTACAGCCACATTGCTTTGCACAATGAAATGACTTCACAGAGCTTATCCTAGTGTTTCAAATTCAATTTGGGTAAAAAGCAGAATACAAGAACTCTAGAAATGTTTTCAAAAACATCTTGCAAATCCAGAACAAAATATTTTATAATATTTGAATTCCCTGTAGAATGAAAAAAAAAAAAAAATCAGTGATCTCCATTTCTAACACCAGCTAAGCAGATTTAGGCTCAGTGTCTCTCTTTTTCATGCACATGTGTGCATGCTAGATGCAAGAACACACTGGATCAAAGCAGAACTCTCCACAATGGAAGTAATTCTCTATGTGGTTAGTGTATGTGTGAATGACTTTTCAAGGGGGAGTGAGAATTCCTGTTGTCTAATAAAGTTTTTCATTGCAGACATGGTCTTATCAAAAGAAATGAAGAAATTCAAATCCATATATTCTGCACTAAAAAAAAAAAAATATTAAAAAAATGGGGAAAGTCAGAACTGTGCATGACTGAAACCGTGATCAGGTATGATAATTTATAAGACCATATGTCAAAGTCATACTTTACAATAGAAATGAAGGCACCACAGTCTCTAGAATGAAAAAGCCACTCCACAACACTTTGACTGCTTGACAGATGAGAGCTAGAAAATATGGCCTCCAAATTTCATATATCATACTGTGTGGATGGATGCATGCACATAACTGTGCTTTGAAAAATCCCCACTGCCTTTTTGCCTCATGATAAAATAATCTTAAGAGCCCTTTGCCTTGCTATATATTAAAATAAACAGTGTGGAGAAAAACAAACATCAAACAACAGCTTATTTCTGTATATTTAGTTTTTGGTTTTATAAATAAAAAAGTTACATATTTATTTTTTTATTTCTGTTTATATTTTCTTTATGAACCAAATCCAAATAGACACTGAAAATTCATACAGGTTTTCTTTGAGCCATGTGCAACTGTCACATGCACGTTTTTTCTTTAAATGCACAGCTGTCTAATTGAGCATTAAGAATCTAATAAGGTATACAACAGGACCTGAAGAGCAACTTTTCTTTCAGACCTGGCAATGCACAGGTTCTGTATCACTCCCAGCTTTTCAATTAGATCATAATTATAACATGCCTCATTTAAAGCTACAGAAACCCTGACCCTGTCAACAGTACAGGATCATAACATGCCTGTCTTAATTAGATCTGATTAGTTCTGGGCCCAGAATTCATTGTGAATCTCAGCTCTGTTAAAAACTGCTCATCTGTTTGGCAGCTGCGGGTATTGCTGAGACTTTTTCATCATACCACATGGGTGTGCTTTGCTCCTTCTGGCTCTCCTGAGACATTAGGACTCAATGCAGTGTTTTTGCTAGGCTTTCAGAATAAGGCAGATTATGGAAAGGAAAGGGGTAAAAGAGGAGTCTTAACTGGTTTATGGATCATTTCACACTGCATCACACTGGTCAATTATAGCATAATAGGCCTTAAAATTTGTAGTAACAAGACAGATTTCAGGGAAAATAAAGGATTTTTGTAAAAACTCACAGATATGCTGAAACTGAAAGCGCATGCAGTGTAAAAATCACATATGTCACCTATGAATGACAGAAAGGGACACAAATAAGTGGCGCGATGTTTTGGTGGGTTGTTGTCATTGTTTAAGGGCTGTTTTTTGTTAGGGTTTTCTTGATGGTTGTGTGTGTGGGTGCGTTTCTTTTTAACATCAAAGGTAGCTCATTACAATTCTGGGGGTATTTCTCCACTGCAATATTTTGAACACATTTTAAGACTCTTAGAATGCATAAAAACCTTTCATCTGTAATGAGTTAAACCTTGAGGTTTTGCAACACACGATACAAAGAAGAGAAATCACATCCATTTTAATACCTTTTCTCTCTTTGACATTGGAATTGTTTTTTTCTTCTGTATCACACTTTTCAGGTGATATTTAAAGACCAATATGATTTTTCCCCTTTTTCAGATGATTGTAACAGACATTTCCTAATAATTACTTAATTCTCTATGCTAAAAGCCCTATTCCTATAGTTAACTTTCATAACAATGTATGCCGCTTAAAAAAAAACCCCACCAAAACCACTAATCCTCCCCCCAAACTCAAAAATATCCTGTACAAAATATACTGCTATAATTGCGTTGTTAGAATTTATTCCATGTCTGAATCATACTACTTTGTTTTACAATGACCCCCCCTTTATATCCCCTAATGATTCTCATGTACTGGCTATAATTGCAGCAGAAAACTGAAACATACTCAGCATTATAAATGCAGAAAGAAAAAAAGAAGCTATCATGGTATGCAATGTGTCTACAAATTCATTAGCTGGAAAAGGTATTTCCAAGTGCTTCTTCTATTCTCAAAAATGCAGAATTTGATTTGAATCAAGGAACAACTCAGGCCACTTGCAAAAGGTTGTCTCTAGTTTTTAAACGTCACTCTCCGCATATGTCTGGTTCTTAGCAAATGAAGAGAGAAGTTCTATGTGCTAAGAGCTTGTTTTTAAATGTATTCTATATCACAGCAATAGTAACTCACATCTACCCAAATTTAATGTGAATTCCCAAGGATTATAAAATTTATGAGTATCTGAAAAACACTACTTGTAAAAGCACAATGTTAGAAAGCTTACTATTCCCATCAAAGCTTAACAACTACTGAGCATTTTGGCAAGACATTTTTCAGAAGTCAGAGTTAATCAATACCTACCTTAGGTTAACATAAGAGATAGCACAGTAAAACTTTTTTGTTCAGAAAAACAAGCACTAGTGCATGCTTCATTGTCAATGCCACACTTTAAAAATTACCTGCATTTAAAAGTTCAGTTCTATAAAGAAAGCCAAATAAAAGTTTAGTTTTATGAAGAAAACCAAATTGAAGAAAATCAAATTAAGGAAAACCAAAATTGTTGCTAATTTCTGCATTATCCTCTATATATCATAAGTGCTGCAGCAAGTACAAAACCACTCAATTACAAAGCTTCCCTACTATAATCACTAGAAGCCTATTTTCTTGAGGGAATAAAAATCTTAAGCAGGAGCTAAGGAAGAGGTATATCTACCTACTACCATAGTATTTGTGTAACAAAAAGAATTGAAATAAACCAACAAACCTTGGTTTTGAACTCCAAGCCTATTGTTTCTTCCTGCTTATGTTTAAACGGGGGTTACCTGAAAATTACATACAAACCAACAACCAAAACAAAAAATGCCAACACCACAAAGCAAAACCAAAACAGAGTCTTAATACTTAGGTTTCACCATGGAACAGAAAATTAGAAGCAAAATGCTTCTAAGAAAAGAAATAACTATGTCTTCAGAAGTTTCAGGTTTCAAAGGTGATGGTACCCCATCTATACTGAAGTATGTGATATTAGCTTTCTTTTTCTAGTATTAATAATAATGATTAAAAGCCATCTATTGCACATTCCTTTTCTGAAATTTCATCTCAGACCTTCTTTCATGTAAACTCTGTTACTGTCCATTGAAAAAGGTTTTCTGATTTTAGGAGTCTCAGGGTAGAAGGAGGATATCCTTTCAATCTTCTATCTCTGTTTCTTCAATCCGCCAGCTGTGCTCCTTCAAATACAGCTGAGGATACCACTGACCACCTCTGCTGGCGGCACAGGCTGCTGTCTCATGTCCAGCTTGCTGTCACCAGGAAGCAGGCCCTGTTTTGCACAGCTGCTCCCAACCTGTTATGTTACCAGGGACTATTTCTGCTTAAGTGCATGACTTTGCATTTGTCCTTGCTGAACTTCCTTATGTTCCTGCTGGTCCGTTCCTGCAGCTTAAATTAGTCCAATCAGTAATTTACTCATCTAGTTGTCTATCCACTAAGACTGTAATAGTTCAACTTGGATACAGGAACATTATGGGAGAGCTTTGTCAAAGTTGAGGTAAGTGATATGCACTTCTTTTTCTTCATCTGTTTATTATAGAAGACAACCAGGTTGATCAAACACGATTTACACTTGGCAACACCATTCATTCCCAGCCACTGCTTTCATGGGCCAAGAATTTCTACTCAGTGTTTCCCCCAAAGATTGAAGTGAGGTCAATAGCACCCAGATTGGCCTTTTCTGAAGGCAAAGGGGGTGTGACGGTTGCTGTTGATATGCTCTCCAGGTCTCCCTAGTGATATTGCAGATGCCCACATGGAAGACAGGCAGGAGAAACAGTATAAGGGCCAGGTGAGCTTTGGCAACCTCCATAAAATCCTAGCTCTGAGCCCCAGCAAGCCTCCCTGTACCAAGTCAGCAGATGGAGCTCCCTGCAGCAGGGAGTCTCCCACCATGATCTCTTGGCACCACTTCTCCGTGTGGACATGAGGTGCAGACTCAGCACCTGATACTTCCCTAAAGGGAGCTCTCAGCCCTTTGTCTGCCACCAAAGCACCAAACCTATTCTTGCAGCTGCTGATCTGCAGGGGCAGACAGAGCCATCCACTTCCTGATGGAAGGCACAAGCCTCCAGACTTTGTGGTGATGGCAGTCCCCATCTGAGGCTTAATCATCCATCTACTCCCCTTCTGTGCAAACAGGGTGCAGGCACATTCATGTTAGGCCCCTCTGAAGATCTTTGTGCTCCTTCTACCATGGTGAGCTGAGCCTATCAGCCATACCCAGAGCTTTACCAGGTCTGGATTGCAGCTGGGCTGGCGGAGCTACCCCAGCCAGGGCAGGGAACCGAGCACTGTAGCCCCAGCACCAGCCCCGAGCAGCCTGCAGCTGTTTCTGACCCCAGTCACATAAACTGCTGCTGCTGAGCTCTCCACAGACAAAAAGAGAAACAGGTTATCTTATTGCAAGGCACTTGAGGTCAGGCATACGTCGCCTAAAACCACAGTTTCATTTTATTTCTTTTCTTCATATGCTGTAATTGACAAACATCTTTCTTTAAAGGCCGCATAATGCTCATATGAATACCTTAACAGTAGATGAATCCACTTTCACTTACAGTTTCCTGTAACAGGATTCAAACCTACACTATCACTGAAGTAAGCCAAATTTATCTTCCATTTATTGTGACACAAGCATTTCTGTTGTCTTCAGTGGAATCTATAAAGTTATAAGAACAAACACAACTGCTAAGATTTACTGTGCAGAGACTGTTTTCTGGTGTATCTGCAAAGGACCATGCAAATTACAGGGGTTGTAAACACATCGAATTGTAACTATGGTTTTGGCCACGGATGGAAGTGAGTTTCAAGTGTAAAATAGGGAAAAAACCCAATCTCATTAGCACCATTAAACTCTCTACATATTCTTTTGCAAGTAATTACACAAACATAGCATTTATTAGGTATTAAACACACAGAATGCTGTGGTGACCTTTGCAGCTTTATCCCAGTGAGTAAATATGAGTCATTGTACATCTGTACTGATGTCTGCCTGATCTCTGCTCTCAATGTGTCATAATGTTGCAGAAATAGAACATTTATCATAAAATTTCATGCACGCAACTTACTATAAATTAGCACAAATATATTTCGGATGAGATCACCAATTTTGCAAAACACCACTGTAAACATTAAAAGTAATTAACTATTTAAAGATACTGTGACCTCACTACATGAAGTTTTATTGGGGGGAGGGAACCACTCCAAACTTGGGAAAAGTTTTATGCAATACTTCTTGCCATTAATCATAGGAAAAATATTTGCATGGAAAGATTAATGTGTTTTGTATAATAAACATAGTAAATTAAAATGTAAATACAAATCACTGGGAATTATTTTATTGAATTTTTATCAACTAAGAAAATACAGTATGAGTTTATATTCAAGTAATAAAAACCAGAACTCATGCTGCATTTTGTTAGTCGATATATTTACATTCCCTTCAGTTGTGTTGAAATTTCAACAGTACTGTTTTTGATTCATTCTTAATGTCACTGCATTAGCTGACAGTGCAATGCCCAAGCACTTCATGCTCTAACAGTATTTAAAGGACATCACATGGAAGCAAACATATTGCCACCTATGGTTTTCAATTAGTATTAAAAAAAATCTATATAGTCAACATACAGAAGATAGGATCATACAGATTAAGGATCGTTATCTGTTACCCATGCATGCACTGACTTATGAGAATCACTTTTTCAGAAGCACACAGAAAACCGGAATCCTAACCTCAAAGAACTTCCTAAACTTGCCTAATTAATTTATTTTTTTTAATCATTCAGGCTTCTGTAAGGAACCATTAAGTTTTGCCTCCACTTCGAAAACTTTTTGATGAACCATATCCTACCAGGAATGCACAAGCCCATTAGGACAAGAACAGCAGCATATATCTGTGGTACTGGCAGAGACATACTAATTTCTATCTTCTTGAGCCATAAAAGCTGGCAACACCCTAAAGCAGGTACATCAATAAAGAACAAATCTGCCAGAAGAAAAAGCATGGGATCTTTTTTAATAAAGAATTTCAAAGCTATCTTTGAAGGCACACACAACCCCCCCAAAAAAAAGTGAATTCAGAGCCATGAATTTCTGATGGGGGTGTGACTTGCTGAGGACATAATCCATCTATTGCATTGTGTGGCTTCCAGTGATGAGCATCCAATCCCACATCACCTATTCCTACAGTAGCTGGTCTGCAGGATTGGCACTGATAGGGAAGAGAGTTTTGTGTCAGATGATAAGACAATGGCAAAGAATAATTTAGTTCTGCAGAGTCTGCCACTACTTTTAGCAGTGTAATAAACATCCCATCTGGATAAAGGCTTCACTTCATGGAGCAAAATATTAATTATAAGAAGTGTTTTCCCCTAGCGTTACAAATATTTGGCAAGGCAGTGGATGTGGGTGAGGGGGAAGAAATACAGGAAGGAAATATGTGGAAATATGTTTGGTTTTTTTCCTTTTGTTCCCTTAAAGGTAAGTCAAGAACACAACATTCAGGTCAATAAGATATTAAAATTGCCAATGAACTGCTGAAGCAAGAAAACATCTTTATGATAAAATAAATTAGAAGTGTTGTCAATTTCTCCCCACTGTTAGCTTAAAATATTCCAAGAACTATCAACAGCAAGCCCCAAGCCTTTTTCCCTTATTACTGTCATTTCATTGCCCCATCACTCCCTTTCCCTTTCTTCCTTGCCCACATAAAAAAGCAAATGGAAAACAAAACTGGCCAATTCCAGCCATAAGTCCAAGAAACATATCAGCTAAATCTAAGTATACTTGCAAATGGAGCAAAATACCTTTAGTGGACAGGAGTTGGTGGTAGATTGGGTTCATTGTTTTTTTTATTTAGTAAGGTTTTGTGTTTTGCTTTTTTTATTCTTAGTTCTTTGGTTTTCAAACACTAAGGTGATTGTAGGAGGCGTATTTTAATCCACAGCATTTTTCATGAACTAGACATATTTTAAAATATATGGACAATTTTTATCAATTATATCTAATTAATTAAAATAATTAATTAATAAAAATATGAGAATTTTTAAAGCTTAATGAGTTTCTAGATTTGTGTATTATCACTCTCACTACAATCCCCCCAAAATGGATGGTCAGCTTCATCTATTTAAATATACAAAAATAAAAGTGATCCATCATAAAGGAAATTAAAATATTCTTAAAATATAAGGACTTTGGAAATTATGCAGAAGAAAGAGTTCTGACAGGCCAACAGATTAATAGCACAATAATAAATTAAACATAAACCACCAATCTCAGCTGCCTGTGATCTAATGGTCACTAAGGGACATTGCAGAACTTTAACATCTGCTGCAAAGAGGGCAAAATTACCACTACACTGGCCTTTCACCTTCTAAAGACCTTGGATTGCATATGGCACAGTTACACGCCTACCAGATGCTCACTTAAAATGTACAAAAATCCCTTCCCAGTAAACCCAAACAGTTCAAGTGATTCTCATCTGAGTTAAATTGCAATAAGTTTAAGAGAAAAAAAAGCAGAATACTACTTTTTCTGCACAAGATTTCTTGCCTGGGAGACCCACACTTAGATAAGAGAGGTACTTGTTTCACTCCAGATCAAACAAGAGGGCTGGCCATTAAGTCCTGGGGAAAAAAGCTTTGGAAAGCACTATATTAGAGTTGGCACTTTTCAGCACATTTTCAGTATATCCCCTTTCAAATGAAAATGGCTATGGTTGAAAGCATAAAGTTGCAATTTAGAAAACCCATGCCACAGCATACGCAAATAATGACCTCCAAACCAATAAAAATGCAAATGCAAATTTAACGGGAGATTAAGTACACAGGAAAGTTAACATTAGATCAACAATTTTATTTTGTATACAATTTGTTTCACTCCTTCTTAATATTTGGGAAAAGAAATGTGCCTAAAATATTAACTGACTATACAATTGTGACCAGCAGTACTGTAGCATTTAATCCTTATATAAAGGTTTATTTCTACTCACTACCAAAAGGTTTTGTTTAATTATTCTTTGTATCAACATGACAGTATTACATCAGAGTCAAATACTTGGAATAAGTCTGACCTTCACCAATAAGCAGGGGAATCTTTAAGGGTTTTACCTTTGTGGGGTTTTTTCCAGTTGTTTTTTTCTTCTTTGAAACAGTGTATTTTTCTGCATATCTTACTACATAAGCTGACATTTACTATTTAACCAGCTACTAACTGCATTTCTAATTATGAATACTAATAGCTTCCTCCACACAAGAAGTAGAAATAAATTGAACAAAGTAAGAAATTCTTAACTACTCTTTCCCCACATGGACTGATTCCATTCCTATAAGCCCTTGAGTTCTCCATACTTTACGGCAATATGGCTTCATTCAAACCTGCTTTTGCAGTGCCATGACTTTGAGAACTTTATGCACAACTGACTTGATAGAAAAGGTAGCTTAAGACAACGTAAAAGTTTCTGGGAATTGCGTAAAAGCTCTATTGTCTTGTCATGACTTTTCCTCTCATCATTTACTGAAGTATTTGTACTGCACCTTACATGATTGTGCCTAGATAACCTTTTGTAATACCAAGTGTCCTGGGTACAGCAAGTCATGCAAAGAAAACCAGAAAAAAGTCTGCTGTGTGAAGAAGAGCAGATAAGCATAGCAATATTTCCCTCCATGCATCAAGTCAAAGATTGGCAGCTGCATTAAAAGAGGCATGTTTTAATTATGCCAAATATTGCAGTCCTAATCTTTCAAGGTTGCAACATAGCCACAACTCAGTTGTTTTCTCCAAAAGGAGAGATGGATAGCCACATTTTTGACTCCTCCTTTTTGGGAGACGATGGGAGAGAAGGATAGGAAAGGATATGTGTTTGGGGGCTGGGGGAAGAGCCTACAAAACTATAATTTTTAAATTTAAGGTAAGTTTTAGGAGACAGTGACCTTCATTCTTACTCTGGTTTTCTTTTACATGTTGAACAAATCACAAGTAGGAAGCATCTGGTTTTGCTTTTTTTAAAGGGGAAAAAAAAAAAAAAACCAAAAAGACATTACTTCAAAATCTCCTTGCAAAAGGCTTAATACAGCACAGTACATATGAAAAATTAGCCTGTTTGCTCAGTAACTGTGAGGTGAAACCAATTTTTATTATATATGTATTGTAGTTTCTCTCTAATGCAGCATGTGTAACCCAGTGTAGTCCAATAAAGTACTTTTATGCATCACCATCAAAAATCAATACAGGGTACAAGTACCCCATACTGCTCAGTTAACTCAAATGTTTATCACTGTGGTAACATCCCTACATTGTTGTTATTGTAGGTTATTTCTTTTTCTAAATATAACTGCCAAGGACAAAAATGTATACTATGCCACTTCAAGCCAGGAATAAAAGTCTGCTGCAATACAAGTCCTGGAAGTATAACTATGCCTTTATGCTTGACTTTCTTTTTTTTGTTTTTCGAGCTTCTGTTTTGAACTTTCATTTTCTCTATTTGCTCCTTTCAGATATCAAGACTGCCATATTTTCTTTATATTTCTCGGATATTTGCATATGCCTCATGGGTGGGCACATTCCAAATCTAAATCATGAAGGGCTTTGGGAAGAGTGGATAGTGTCCCCTCCATGCCAAGCCTCCTATTACTAAGCCATCAACTATTTCCACAGAATCAAAGATGGAGACTCTGCTAGCTAGAAAACACAGGTGATCATCGACTAAGCTGTGATTTTACCATTGTAATGCATTATCCTCTGAGATCTTACACTGTCTAAAAGTATGCTTTGCATGCAATATTTTAAATATCTTAAAATGTGCTGTCCAAAACACAAAGTGTCATACAGCTGAAGATAAAAATGTGGATAATACATTTGTCAAACTGGAAGATCCTGTTAAACTGACTCCCAGGTAAACTCTACATTATTCAAGATCACCCAATGTTTCTGATTGGAAGCAATGCCACTGTACTGCTTTGGTTTCTACAGCAAGAATATATTCTGACTTGAAATGCAAAAGGAAATAATTTTGAATTGACGATAACAGGAAAAGAACCTATCACAGCGATTAAAAATTAGCAATTTTTACCCTCTCTTGATGAGTTTTATTTTACTCTTGGTTTATGGTTTCTCATGGAATCATATTACTAACAGAATGGTTTGCATATGAGCTAAACTCATGAGACAACATCTGGATGTTCCATTCCATCTAATAGCATTTGCAGAAATAGGCTGTTGGGATGAATCTCTCTCTCATGGTGAGAATGTCTCCATTTTATTTGTTTTAATTATGGACTCCTGTATAAAAATGCTTGGGTAAATAGCATCCACATATCAGTTGTAATGCATGCAAGGAGTTAGCAAGCCTTCTTCTATATATTTGTGTTACATTGGAAAGGAGAGACTTATAGCATATTAGCATGGTCTAATGCATTAAGACGAATCTCAGTACAGTACCAAGCTGAAGAGAGGTGACAAACATTAGTGAAGTTCTAATGTGAAGCACTTTTGCATAGCACGTTGACTTCCATGTGCCTCACCAACTCTGCAGAACTTCAGAAAGCTGGAACATTTGCAGACTGCGTCATCTGAACAACATAATCCATCAGTATAAATGATCAAGACAGCAAAATAAGAATATTTTCAGTTACTTACATTTTCTCACTCTGCTGCATATACATGAACAACTTTTATGCCACTATAGTTGTGCCACCAGGATATCAAATTAATGATTTCTTCAGAACTAGGTACCCTTGTACCTAGTTCTAAGTTGTCACATACACAATACACTTCCAAAAAAGATATGGCAAAGCATTATATACAGAGTTAGACTGGCGGCATAGACAAGATGGCTTGAGTACAAAAACGAGAAATAATGTCACTTTGGGCTTGACAGCAGCTTCCTTTTCACAGACCTAAAGACAGTTTATTTTGATGCTACTGCTGGAACATATTTAAGTGAATTTTTCAGCCACAGTCTGAAGGGGAAAGTGGAGAAGAGAGGGAGGGAGGGGAGAATCACAAAGAAACCAAACATAAACCACAGTACGCTAAAAAAATAATTCTATCAGTCATTGACTACACAGGGATAACACTGAAATACGGCAAGGTCTACCTATGAGATAGACCTACTGGACTACCTATATGCCCTCGTATTTAGCTACAATAGCACTTTCAAAGTCATCACTTCAACCTTTCTTTTTTATTGCTGCTTATATTTTTCCTGGGCATCCAAGTCTTTACTACGTTCAACATGCTAGCCCTGAACAGAGAAAGATAGCATTCATCAAAGCTTGGAGAGAGAAAAAAGAAGGGGGAAAAAAAAAAAGGAAGAAAAAAGGTGCTGTGCTAGCTCAGATGTATGTAAGAACCTGAGTAAGAATTTTAGTTATGTGTGTGAAAAGTAACTACTGCACTTCTATACAAACAAGTGATCACAGAAAAGAGCTACCATGGCTTAATGAGTTATTGTTTGTTAGATGAGCAATAATACCTCAGTATACACAAGCTCCCACTTTGCTCCAATTAGCCTGGTATTTTCACCCTTAAACATGCACCAGCAGGCCTGCACTTAGTATGACACAAGCCTCCTCCTGACCTTCCATGTATCAATGATATGTCATTAATGTGCAAGCAACATGTTATTGCTTGTGCATTTAGATGGGTACACTTAAATACAGATGCTTGATCTCTAGTGTACTTAATTGATTTCTGCAAGAAAAAAAAACAAAACAAAACAAAATCATGTCAGAAGTGTCTCAACAGCAGAGTTAAATGTGGTAAATGCCATTTAGCACAAGAAGGTCAATCTGTCCTGAATACAGAGTACTGACACATTTCTCTTACTCTTGGCACCCTCAAATTGAGGAAAACAAGAATGTAACACTCAGCTTCATGAATACAAAGTGCTGTTGAAAGCAAGATTTTTTACTTTGGGTCTTCCTGAGTTCTTGATAATCATAAGAAAAGTAGATATCTAAAATCTCACCTTTACATGTTGACACCCTCACCTTTCTGTTAATCTCCTAATGAAGGTAATTTATCTTTACTCAGTCCTTCTACTTGTGTACCACGGCAACAGCTTGCAATAGAAATAGGCAGTAATTCCAAAATTATTCCTATTCAAACTACATAAATCAGGTTTTATAATTATATTTCAATAAGCGCTTACTATTTCAGAAGAACAGTTTCTAAACAGCATTACACACCTGCTATAACTTTAGTGTGCTTTTTCCTATTATTTCAGAGTAATGATTATTTATTTATACATTAAGTGTAATAATACCAATAAAAAATGCTGATGTATTAAGACACATATACAGGTAAAAAATATTTTAAGTTGACAAATGTATCTTGACCAGAAATTGGTTGCACAGGTATAATACTGGCTGACATTTCAAAATTAAAAACATTGCATGTGGGAAAGCTGAGGTTTGCTTTATTTTATTTCAATAAATAAAAAAAGTGATAATATATCTTTTCATCCTTATTTGTCCTCAGATTAACTGCTGGGACTACAATTGCAAACACTGTACATGAATTTGGCACCCTCTACCACAGATTAAGTCATTTCTTTGAAGAAATGAAGGAGCATTGAGAAAACTCACTTATGCTCTTGCGTAAGTTCCTCTTGGGCAACATGGGAGAGAAGGTATACCAACAGTAACAAGGCAATTGTTTAATCAAAGCAAAATGAAATTAAGGTTTTCATTACTAAAAATAGCAATCAAATCCTTGTCAGAGAGGAGTAACATTAATCCAGACTGTATGGCTAGAACTGGTGTTTGAAAAGAAGGAAAGAAGGAAAGGAGGGAAGGAAACAAAGGGTCCTGGGGTTTGAGCCTCAGGAAGGTGATTGATCTTGGCTGCCTGGCACCTGGAGAGAAGCACTGGTGTTTGAAGGCATTTCAGAAGCAGGCTGCAAGTTTGGCATGCAAGTCAAGACCAAGTATTAAGACAAGTCAACTAAAAAAAGCTTGGTGAGAGGGTGAACATGGAAAAAAAGCTAATGCTTGGATTTTGCATTACAGTACATAACCTTTTTTCACAAAGTTTTGTTTCTGCCTTTCCATTTGACATTTTTCTGGTCCTCTTCAAAGACATTCAGCTTCTATTGGTACAGATGCTTCCCAGGCTCCAGCCAGTTCCCCCCACCACAAACTAAAGCACCAGGAAAACTTTACTTAGTCTTCCCAATGAAAAAAAATAAAATACATTAACAGCCACCTGGCCTTCTCATAGGTAGACCTACCTGGATGTCTGTGCCTTCTGGCCCCACAGCAGATCTTGGGCAATGCAGACATGCTCTGGCCAGTACCTTGGTGGAGGCTGAGCTCCATTTGTGCAAGAGGTCCCAGAGGCATATTTGTCTTTCACTCCAGAACTGATGGGGTACGAAAACATTTACCTCTTCGACACACAGTGAAGGGAAATGCCACCATACATCAGGAATACATAAATGGATTTATTCCTGTTGCAAATCTGATCACCATGCATGCTGTTAGAACTATAACTCTTCAACAATCCTTTCTTTGCATAAACAAAAAACAGGTTATACTGGATCCTAGGCTTAGCATTCATAGTTTAACATGCTTTAAAACAACCATACTGCTTCATCTGCATTTCAGACTTCATAGATATCATTATTTGTTAGCATGAATCTTGATTTAAAATACTTCATTGAAAGCAGCTTTTCCTAACAGTGTTTCTAGTGAAGTTTCTTTTCAATAGAGAACATTAACTCCATTGTCTGTTATTCAGATGTTGGTCACAAAATTCTGGATTCCTGAACACCTGTGAAAGTTTGAGATATACAGAAACTGAAAGTTTCAGCATTTTTTGGCTGTGGATAGAAGCCTGGAGAAATCCCTGCTACCATATGGAACACAAGATATATTTAAAGCATCCATAAATAATGTTTCAAAGTCTTTTAATTAGCATTTGGGATTCTTAACCTGACATCCTGGTGCCTCCTTCAAACTTCATTTCTTCCAGTCTAAATCCCCCTTACTAGGACTGGGACAAACATTTGGCCATGAATTTCTAAAAGACTGAAAATAGTTTAAGTGAGTAAATTTCCCCTCCAGAAACAACCCTCAATCACTACTAAACTTTGAAGGAGTTACACAGCATGCCTATTCTTTAATCAGAAACAGACATCAGAAGTCTTACATCTGCTTGTATGCATGGGATTACTTTATGATCAGCAGTAATTTTTATCCACAGAGATTACATCCCAACAGACATACGAATTAAGGAGAATTTTATTCTATTCACCACTTTTCTACTGCTATTGAATTCAAGAGATTCCACCTCTATCTGCTGACATACTTCCAAAAAAATTAATACTAATACCCAAACTTCCAAAACTTTCCTTTTCCTAATGCCCTCACCCCATGCTGAGGCTGATTTGATATAAATTAAATACGTAAGTAATAATTATATTGTCTTCAACCATTAAGTCATCTTAAAAGAAAACTATAAGGAATGGAATAACTTCATTTGATTGTTCTCACAAGTACCTTACATCTGTTTCATGGGAAAACCAAACCACAAAAGTGCATTATAGGTAGTATTTCCAGTGTCAATGATATAATCTAAACAACAGTGCACAATTATTTAGGGATGTCTGTAAGTCCCAAAAGTGAAGTTATTTAAAAGTTATATTTCCTGAGTGCATCCTCTGACTGGTTTAGTCATAAAAGAAGAAGAAAAAAAAAAAAAAAAAAAAGAGAAAGGAATTTATTCTTTTAACCTGTTTGTTCCTATAATAGTATTTACATTCTTTCCCAATGCCTAGTTTTGGATGTAGTATTTCTAATAATGTTTTAGTTTGGAAGTGTTTATTTATTTAATTTTTTAAGATAGCATTTACTGCATTTTTTTAATTACTCTGCTAAAAAAAAAAATAAAAAAAACAGAAGAAAAGTTCTGCAATGAAGATTTTTTTCAGTGAAAATATGGTTTTGCTTTCAAGAGTTATATATGATAAGAATCAAATAATCACTTGTAGTTTTACAAGAATCTTTCGTCCATTTCCTTTAGTACACACACAGATATATGCACAGATTAACTAGGTTTTAACACAACCATTTTCCTGGATTAAAACTTTCCTGCAGGCATATATATATATTTATATATTTTTTCATTTTATATGCACTTACCTGTTTTAGTTTCCTATACAGAGAAATAAAACCAACACCAATGTTTCTAAACAATTTCATTTTCTGAAGTTTAAAATGCCCATCTTCACAGACAGAAGAGGAAGACTAGCAGAAGACCAGCAGAGATAAGGATGGAGTATATCTACATTTTTCAAGCAGGGAGAATATTCAGCCTCAAGTCCCTTTATTCCTGTCACCCACAAAATCTGGGGAGAATGTGAAAGATAACACAGAACAAGCACAAGAAAGGGCTTACTATGATCACTTACACTGCTACTTTTCTACATTAGAAACTTCACAGGCAAATGCATACTAGGATCTACAGAAAGGGAAACAAATGCTTTGAGTAATGGCTCTGTAAAAGTGAGAGCTCTCAGTGTCTGGTTGCACAAGACACCTAAACTTCGAGGCTCTTCTGCTGCAGGAAGTTGAAAGCCCATGATCTCCAGTAAAGCAACAGCTAATTGCTTAAGTTCACAGGGAGTTGCATCTTGCATATCTTTCTTACTGAAGAACATCAACTATGGTTAACTTGTTAACCATTTAATATGCTCAAAACAGCCAGATACCTATTTTCTTTCTTCATGGGGACTCATTCTTTAAATGCTCCAAGGTTCTCTTTAAAGCTTTGGCTCCAGTTATAGCCCCAAAAAGCTTTCTCCTCTTAAACTGAGGAGGGGAATGTTTGTTTGTTTTTTTTTTTCTAGTGACACTGGGAGCATTTCCTCACAAGACAGTATGATTTCTGATCAACTGCACACACATAGGCTAAATGAAATCAGGTTTTTTTTTGCATCCTGCCTAAACTGTAGCAGATCTTCACAGCAAGCCATGAGCTGGCCTCTGTGCTACCTGTACTTTCTTAAGCCAAGTTACAGACTACTTTCTGCAGACATACTCCATGTCAGCTGTCATCAGCCTGTAGCTAAAGTTTCCTGATCGCTCCCTGCAAAACAAGACATTTTAGTGAACTCATACCTTGGCATCTCCAAAGAGGAATACAAGAAGCTGCCATAAGCAATCTCTTCTTGGCTATAAGCCTACTTTTTATGCTTGAAAACTTGGTTTCAGTAACTACAGTCCAGCATTTCTTTAACTTTCTGATTAGTTATTTTAAGTTTTCTATAAAAAAAAAAACAGTTAGCAAACATAATATGTGACAAAAATAATACAAAAATCTCCCTGTCTGTACAGCCTCACAGGACCAGCTATTGCACAGGTATTCCTTGCAAATAACTGCAAATTGAAAAACTTCCCCCTCTAAGGGCTAGTTGATTATACCAGATAGCAGCTAATTGATGTGGCAGATGTACATGTACAGGAATAAATTATTTTGTTTAAAATTAGTAGGTGCAGCCAAATTACTTAAAATATCATGAGTATGCTTCTAATAGAAAGCATAAAAGTAGTCTTAGTTCTGAAGCTCTTCCCTCATCTGGACTCAATTGCAGTTAACAATCATTAATAAGATACTTTGCAGAACCCATTGCATTCTGCAGTTAGAGTCCCTTTATCTTCCAGAGAGAAAAAACGTGAATTTTCATTGTCAGCACAAAAAACATTGCCTATAAAGCAGAAAGTCAGACAATAGGCAGAGCGTTGCTCAGTAAATATCATTAAATCTAAAGGCTTATACCAGAGGCCTCACAACCATAAGTGCAGGAAACAATCAGTTAAAGCAAAAAAGACCTGAAGAATTCTGGCAAGGTACACGAAAAAAAACCCTGCGTTTCACTCATTGTACATGTTTTGAGATCAAACGTGAAAAAAAAGCTTCATTCACATGAGATTCAAGCTGAAAAGGTGGTTTTTTTTTTTTTTGTGGACATGAATCGGACTTCCTTGCGAAAGCTTATGAAGATGGTGCTCCTAGGTTCACTCCACAATCAGAGGACAGAAACAACCCTAATTGTCTCCCAGAGTGCTTCTCTCCAACTGTGTTGAAAAAGATGAATCCTGACCTTACTGCCCATTAAGTAAGAGCACTTACTTCCTCAAGTGAAATGACCTCCTGAACCACTGAGCAGTGCAGCCTCCTGTTGTGAGCTGTGGGACCTACACCACTGCAGGTCATAAGGAATATGCCAAACTCCTAACTTTATTCCAGAAACAAAAGCAAGCCTGGACTTAGTGATTAAAGCCAAGAGTGATGTATCAGTCAGGACTCAGGTCTCTTAGTAGTTACAAAAGTTTGCCTGTAAAAATGCAGTAGCGTGCAATATATACTATGGGGGTTTTTTTGCCAATCACTTTCTGTGCTAGGAAACAAGGAATTCAAACACACTGAGGCTTATTTCATGATATATCATGAATATCTTCCTTACTACACAATATTCAAAGAGAAAAGCAACATCAGAATGCACAGTCACACATGACATTATTTACTGTCTTGTCATACCAAAATCTTCGTTGCAGACACCACATGGAAGACCATCAGAGCCATTCCTCCAAATCCTTTTTTCATTTTGTACATTGCCAACCACTGTGGACTGATGGGTTCTCCAAGACGAGTTCCTAAATCCCAGTCTAGCTGTCTTTGCTGTTGGAGTTATTGTGAGGGATGATGGCAGTATAGATTGCATTTTACCATCTTTTCTAATATGTGTATATAGAATAACTGCATCTGATAGAGAAATTTGAGTATATATATATTATTAACTGAAGTGCAGCAAGGCGACTGTGGACAAGACTTCAGTGGTTTAAGCATCAAAGTCTGAAACCACTGAATGTGACTTGGCCCTACGATAAAAGAGGTTTTGGTTTCTTTTGGCATATTAAGTTCAGCAGGTTTTCAGATGACAGTTGCTATTCTTTCTCAGATCACTGATTTAAACAAAGGAAATGTAACATTTGATATTATGGTTATCACTCTAGTAACATCCCTCTGATAAGAACATTACCATTGGAAAGAATAACAAGGAAAAAATTGAATATTACAGATCTCATAATACTGTTTGGCTATAATGCAAAGATTTGCCTAGTTTTATTGCATGCAGTTGCCCAAATCCAGGTGCTTGGTGACATTTGTATGGCTTATAATATTCTTCCCAGTCTCCAGCTTGATATTTAATTCACCCTAGGGTATCCCACATATAGCTGGCACACAATGACAATCCAAAGAAGCAGATGGAAGCTCAAGATACTGTAAGGTGACTTAAAGTCACAAAAAAACATGTACACTGAGGTAACTGAGTTCTGTCTTCAAAGACAGGCAAAGACCTGTGGCTAGTCTGGACAAATACAGAGCAGAAAAGGAAAGATACTCTCATGTATTTTCAGCTGTTCTCAGCTCTTTCCTGAGAAAAGAGACATGCCCAAGCAAATACAGTCTGAACATATGCTATATTATATCAACCCTATTTGTCTGCAACAAGTAAAGAAAGAACTCAAGAAGCATTAAGTGATGTTTACAGTATGGTTAAAAAAATAGGAAGGAATTTTACTTAGGCAAAGATCATAACCATTACATTTACCTCAAAATACCACACAAAGTTTAAGTAGAATTGAATTACTGAGACTTATATAAAAGAAATAGCAGTGGAAACCAGCAAAAGGCAAATAAAAGCAAGAAAATTACTATACATTATTACAGTTTGTTGTATGGATGCTTATGAAAAACGTTCTTTTACGGTGGTTGTTAAACAGTAGGAATGCTTCTTCAAGATGTCATCATTGGTTTTACTGGAGTTCACCTTTCCACTTTGGAAAATACATAGCAAGACAGTTTATCATCATATTCCCCTAGACTCCACTGGCCTAACAAAGTTTTCAGTATGCTGATTACAACAAAACCAACACCAACAATAAAACCCATCCAAACACACCTCTGCACACAAATAAATGGGGAAAAAAAGATATCCGGGGTATTCAATAATGATTTAGACCTTCAGGATCACATGGTAAAACTCTGCAGTCATCCAAGTTGGGCAACTGAGCTTATCCAAAACAGCTTTGGAGGAAAACTAAAAGTCAAACAGCTGTTCCCAAAAAATCCTGTTTAAAAAAAGAGACACTTGCTGTATATGCCATGGTAATCCTTCACAATGTGTGATCTTCTATTCCCTTATCAGATACCAGGATGATTATTTATTCAGATAAAGATCAATGCACGATCACAGAAAAGACAAATATTTAAGTTCTCAAACCCTTCCTCATAAACCTGCCTACTAGGTTGCATCCTTGATTTAGAACATGATCAACTGGCTTTAAGCTCTGCTAATGTGTGCTAAAATTACTTGATAATAAGGCAGTAATTTGTTTGCCTCTTCACCATTTTAAGAAAGATTAATCTGCTAGTAACATTTAATGGAAATTAAATCACAGGCATATTACAGGATAATTGGGAAGCATCAAAGCAGTTGCTCAACTATAGTCATGCACATCCTGTTCTTCGAAATTGCGGTACCAAAGACATGTCAGAGCTTCTCTTAATTACTCTGTGAGGAGGATTCAGTAGAATTTAGTGTCTAAAAGTTATAACAGAAAGAGACTATTGAAGACAAGAATACAGAATATAGCTTGCAGCTGGCTGCTGCACAAAGCAGCTGAACAACTGCTGAAAGAAGAGGGCAGAAGTGTGCCCATCTGTGTGCCAGGCTGGAGCAGAGGGCATGGCTGACTTACTGCAAGGCAAAGACCAAGACACATGCAGCATGGACACAGCAAGAAGGGAGAGTCATGGTTAAACCCTTAGTGGTTTTATTGTGTCTTACCTAGAACAGTTGAGTTTTGCGTTATTAAACAGTTAAGTGGTCTAGTTTATGTTCTAATAAAACTTGATCTGTTAATGTTTGAAAACATTTTTGGTCAATGTTGGGCTGCTTGACTGAAGAACCCAGCACAGGTTTCCCCACAGATATTAACTCCTTCATGACAAGAAGTATGCCAATACATACAAAAAGTCTATTTAATATATGTGACTGATACTTTTATCTACTTCACATCATCAGATAAACAGACTGTCCTTCTGAAATTTCAGTTGAAGGAGACACAAAGGACTACGATTTAATTACGAGCCTTCTAATAATCATTTGGAGTCTTCTCAAAACACAGAAACTTGATACAGCCCTCTTTGATACCCTTGATTATTAACAGACAGCAGTTTTTAGTCCTGATTAAATAACAAAACAAATATGAGACAAACCCTAGACAAATCTGAAAACACAGGGAAACTCAGCTACATTAAGCAGTTTCCAAAAATTAATTTGTCCCCATTACATTGCCCATCATTGTTTTAATACCTCTACATGAAAAGAATGAATTATTGTGAAGTAGAAATAATTGCATCAGTCAAGACAGAACTATGATAGCTGAAGGCTGAATGAAGGAAAGCTGCTTGCAGTAAAGAATATCACAAATGTTTTGATGCAAGTTTGATATTTTATAGAAGAGAGGTGTGGCAGAAGGCATGACTCTTCCTCTGCATCTGTGAGGCCTGGCCTAGGGCCAGAAGCAGCTGTTGTTTGGGTACAGTCTCCTTTGATGGTGGTACCCAAGCAAGCCAGATTTGTGACCCTTAAATAAGATGGATAAAACACATGTGACTTTGCACAGCCAAGCTGGAACAGGTGGATGCAGTTTCTTGTGTTTTCTTACAAGGTGCCCTGGCAGTGCTGCTCTCCCCTCATGGCTCAGTATCTTTACTTGCTGTAAAGAACTTGTCCCCAGAACCTGACATCCAGAAAAAACTGAACTGCAGTAAAAGAAAAATAACAAATCCAACTTGGAAAATACCAACAAAAAATAACTGCATTTGATTTAAACAGGCTGAAGTTTAGAAGTTGCATTCCATTCATTTGTAGTATAAAACCAATTACAAACCAGAGTTAGCACATCAGTACTTGCTTTGCTTTTACCTCAGTGAAAGCTGCAGTCCTGGATGGTCGTCAGCTTGAACATTGTATGCACAATGAGAGTAGCTACAGGTCAGGAATGCTGTGCACTGGCAAGACCATATAGGAAAATTCTTATGGCACCTGCTGGCACCCCACAGGCATTTTCAATGCCTTACTTCAAGAACCCTAAATAAACAAGTTATCCTGAGATTTACAACTTACGGGTAGGCAGATTGCTGTGCCTACATGGCACCTCAGTGAAGTCAGTGAAGCTCTGTGCAGGTGCAGCTGTCCATATGCACATAGTAAACTGCAGGCTCAGAACTTATCTTTTTAATATAGAGTAGTAAGTATAAGTAAATCAAAGACATACAAGGAAGAAAAAGGAATTGCTTTACACTTCCCCTGCTCTTTAAGTGAATGAATGTTTTGGAATTAAATAATAGTACTGGTCCTGGTTCAATTTTTCTTTCTCCCTACATAGATGCCTGGGGAAACACCTCCCCAGAGTAGTCTGGGAGAAGCACAGCACGTATTTTTGCCTGCAAACTGTGGATGTTGGAATCATTGTAATCTAGTCAGAGTAATCTATAAAGAAGTATGATTCACAACTGCTGAATCTGAGTTATTTATGTAGACACGGATCCTTAAAAATAAAAGATTTTGCCTGTAATATGACTTGCTTTTTCAGGTCTTCAAAGTTTGGCTTGGGGAATGTGTGAGAGTGGCATAAAGCAGACAGCTGTTCCTATAATCTTCACTAACCTCCTGCTTTGTAACTGCTAGGTCATATTATATGGAAAGCACATTGTAAGTATAACCTTTCAAAGTAACTCAGTCTATACAGTTGTTGCTGCAAGCATACTATATGCTGGCATACATGAGAGAAAGTGTTTCTACAGTCTGGAAATGAAAGAAAATGGGTAAGAACCCCTGTCTCTTCTGAAAGGATGAGTAACAGCCTGAGAAATTACAAATCACATTTTGGTCACCTGAACGCTCAGTTCTGAGGCTGGAAGTCACAGACTGTAGACTCATCAAATCAGAATTTTTCAGTATGCTGTTCATTTTGTACTATGCCCATTCATCACCTTAGCATTGATTCTGAAGTCCCTTCCCATGAGCCAGCAAAGACTTGCAGAACTTACTTCATTAGTTTTTGCATTTAATTACTTAGTCGCATTTGCTTCTTAGAGTTTGAGAAACCTCAGGAGACAGCAAAGCTTAGTGTCATGACAGAAGCCATTTCCAAAGAAGATTATCTCCCCTCCCCCTCTTGCTTTTGCTCTGCTTGCATATGATTTCCAGTTTGAAAAAAAGGGGAGTGTGTGCAAAAAGCAACCTAACCACCAACCAGGCATGTGCTAGATTGATGCTCGATCCCTAAGATCAGGGTGCATCGTTATTCTTATTTGATTTCTGGTACAGGCAGACCTTCAAGACTGTTTTCCTCAAATAACCTTATGACAGATATCAAAGCTCTTCCATTCACATATAGCAAAGTCAAGGGGCCACCTTTGCAACCTCTTCCATGCTTCATCACTGTAGCAGATACTATGCAACCAGACACTTCCCTGGGAAATTCATTCTTTTCCTTCTCCAACATATGTGTGACACATAATGCAGACCAGCCAGAGCAGACTTACTCCTCTCTGTCATATTTCTCACTACAAAAGCAGCTCAGAATGACCATACACAATTCTCCTGCCTCTTTATTCCATATGTATTGCTCAAAGACTTAGGTTTAGGAAGTTCTTGGCTTCTCTAGGTTTGAAAAAGCCTGAATAACACTTTTGGATTAGGAGACAGGAAAGGCTTAGCTGCCCCAGTACAGCAGAGCACAGACCACAGACCTGCATGCAGCCTCAACCAACATTTGTTCTCCTTGCCTGAAGTATAATCCATCATGAAAGTTTGATTTCCATAATAGAAAACAGCTCAAGAACTTAGTAAAATATTTTCCAGTCACTTGGTTGAAAACTGAGTATTTTTTAGTTAAAAAAAAGAAAAAGAAAAAAAAAAAAGTTGTCAAAGCATTTTGTAAGAATGTCTGTTAAGCCCATCGTTTGGGGACTACTTTTAGGCCCCTGTTCTTCAATTTCCTGAGTAGTGCCTTACATGGCAGGTTGTAATCACTTCCATCCTTCGCAATATTTTAAATATGCCTATTTCAATCTACAGTCATAAAAAAAACCCTCACTAAAACACTGAGCTACAGCGAGTTTGTCCTTCTAGCCACCTAGCCATTTAGGAAACAATATGAAAGGGTATAACCTACAACAGTTTTTCTCTTCCAGCCCGTTTTTAATAATGTTATATAATAAATATAAAACACTTTAAAGAGTATGAAGTTAAAGATATCTTTGCCTTTAGATATTCACCAAACAATAAGGCTGGTAAAATCCACCATTTCGTACCCCACCCCCAAATAACTTGTGTCCAAATGAAGCAAAAGACTTGATTTTTCTTCTGTGTGCTTGTGGAATTAAAACTTTTTATGAGCAAAAGATGCAGAAAAGTATCAAATCATCTGCTAAAGTTTAGTGCCCAAGAGGAAAAGAAAACAAAAACTTTATTGTATCTTTGATCCTTCCTTCCTTCAGACTAAATGCTTCTTAAAGGATTTTTGCTTTGTATTAAATGATAGAAAAAGTCAAGTGTAAGTTCTAAGTATTGGTGTCTTCTACAGGAAAATCACCTAGATTTACACAAGACTTAAGTAGGATGTCAGTGGAAAGAAGTACAGTATTCTGATTAATAAAATGGAGTACTTAGAAGGCATAAACTCCATACAAACAAATATATGTGTGCTCCTGTACATGCCCATCTTTGAAAATTTGCCCTTAATAATTAACATATTTTGTTAAGTCCAACCATACTTTAAACTATTCCAGCTCAGAGCTTTTGGACTGAGTTTTGAACATAATTTATAGTACAAAGCAAAAGATTTTGGCCATATTTTGAAGTAGAGCAAGAAACTGCACAAATGCTTACATTTTATAGTGACCCAATTAAAACTTCTTTCTCCATTAAAACCTTCATAAATAGGATACACTATGCTTTCAATATTCAAAGAAATACCCTTTAAGCATACTGCTCATCTGTTATATTGGTCTGCCATCTGTAGGTCACTGAGAAAATTCTTTATCCCTTGAATTTTGGGCTGCTTTTGTTCATTAGTGTGGATTTTTGGGTAAACAGTAATAAGAAGCATTTCCATCAGTAGTATCCTGTGCACATCATGAATAGCCAATTTGAAATCATTTCAGACATGGGATCATAACTAGATTTATTATTTTCCCCCCTCAAGAAGCCCACAGTCTGTAACACACAGTTGTCCCTTTAGCCTCAGCTCTAAGGCCATCCCCAGGATTATTAAGGTGCAAGCTAGAACCTCAGGAACAGCCATTCATAGCTGGGTAATGCTAACTTCTTAGCCCTATATCTTTAGGCATGTTATCTCTGTTTTGCTGTATTTTATATTATGTGTGTGTATGTAAAAACGTGTATACACACACATTCTTGTGTACCATATAATTTCTCTGTAGGTTTCTTCTAAGAGTCACACAAACAACATTTATTCATACATCATCCCTGAAAAAAACCCAGAACAATCCAATAGCCTTAAGGTGTAAAATACTCTTTCCATTTTGAAAGTCCTCAGTCAACCTCAGCTGCAATTAGTTGTGAGTACTCAGATTCTACAGCGAATAGGAACTGCTGTGTCTGCATGTCATGCTCGCAGATGTCATTTAGACTGCTCAGTAGGAACAAGTGTTACTTTAGAAATTACTCCCTCTCTATCCGTTATGACTAGAGAAGTTAAAATAACTCCAGAATAGTTGAGACAAGGTACTGTTAGAGGGCTCAGTGCCAGGATATCCCAGATTTGGGCAGGTTGTCTAGCACATTACAGGGTGCAAATTAAGTTATGATCCACTGGGATTGTGTATAACATCAGCACAGATGCACACAAATTCTCCTTAGATCTATGTGTTCTGTACTGCAGTGACAAGCCCTTTAAAGATAAATTGCTTAGAGACAATTTCCTTCCATATTTCACAGTCTTTTTGGAATGAAAGACAAAGGACTCTTTAGGTTCACAAATCAGTGAACAGGTTCATGCAATGTATCATCAGTTGTGTTAAGCATCTGTAGTGACCACTGTTCCTATGCTGAATTATGGATGTGAATCTGTGTCCAGTTTCTAGCTATGATACTATGGATTCTTAATAAGCCTCTGGTACTTCTGAAGTGACAGAGATGCTCTCTTTTTATCCAAAAAGTTTCATACCACTAAAATCTACTCCATGTGGTCTTGCCAACTTTAATACAGCAAAGAACATCTGTACTGCACCATATCTTATTCATTTATGTGCAAAAATATCTTAGCTCTGAACAAATAGCTGAAGCAGCTGAGAAGTCCCTGTTCAGACCAGTTGCAGTGGGACTAGGCTGCTTCCAGGGCTCTGGCTGCTGCCTAGATTTTGTGTTGCACAGCACTGACGCATGCACATTCACTTGGAGCAGCTCATATTTTCAACACTCAGATTTTCTTGTGTGCATCATAAAGAGAGACAGTAAAAGTGTGGCTAATGGATGTGGTCAGCCCAACCAGAATTGGTGCCTAAGTCTGTGAGATGGCAAGCTAATGATCACAAAAGAGGAAGAAAGACTGATGAACCCAAACCAAATTACACCCTCCTTTAGGATCCCCACATGCACTGTTCTTTTTCATTTAATAGACCGGGCTTTTCTGAAACATAGCTGTATGCTGCTGAAAATGTAGATCCTCATCTGTTTTTCCAGCCTTTCTTCTCCACGATTTAAAGGTGAAATATCTACTCAAATCACTTACTTCAAAGCATATTATAATCTTTTTTTTTTTTTTTTCCCCTGAGATCTGTCATGGGGTCCTCATCCAGAAATGTATTTTCAAAAATCTGGCATAGAAAGTATTTGCCTTACTACCAATTTATCCGAGTCAAAAGAAAACCCTACCAAGGTTAGTGTCACTGATACTCAGTGCTCAGTCCTGCCTTGGATAGCAGCAAAGCTGGAACTTGACCTCATGTTCAGAAGAGTACAAAAGGAGGTTTCCCACATTTCTAAAAAGCAGAGCAGCGCCCTAGAAGAGGGAAGATAGGCTCAATATTTTTGCAGCACATCCTGAAGTGAAACTGCAAGGGATTATCACCATCATCAGCAGAAGCAAGCGCAGACAGCCTGCACCTGTCCAATAGGCTTCCTCACACTTCAAAGGCTATTTACCTATAACTTCCCAATTCCATCTCAGCAGTAAGATGGACTTAACTCAGAATTAACTTCGAAAATCTTTCTATATTGGCATGGTTTCAAAAAAGAGGAGCAAATGTTATAAAGAAGATTGATGAGTGGAAGGATGTATCAGATCAAACAGGCAAACAACCTTTCAATAAGGTGTCCAAGAAACCATTTGCACTTCAGCACAGAACTGATACTTCCCCTGAATTGTTAGTATCCCATATGTGGCACTATGTCATATAGGCGCTTACTAGG
Organism: Bolborhynchus lineola; assembly: GCA_025448015.1. NCBI lineage: Eukaryota > Metazoa > Chordata > Aves > Psittaciformes > Psittacidae > Bolborhynchus > Bolborhynchus lineola. The sequence goes on from JAOEHX010042461.1 coordinate 42,281, forward strand.
ACAGAAGCTCTAAAGATACTTCCTCAGAACTTGCTTGGGTTCTTGCTAGTTTCCAGCCTCCACAGTCTCCTTTGGGAGAAAACTCTCCAATACAACTGCTTGTGGTAGCAAAAGCATCTTCATTTGTACACTAATAAAAAAGAAACAAAAAATTTCCTACCACCACTCCCCCAAAAAACCCAAAACAACACAAGACACTGCAACACAAAAAAAAAAACTTATCACTTGATGTCTGCTGGACCTCAAAGTGGTGGATTACACTGTGCCCATAACTGAGCACTTTGGTTCAGACTGCCAGATGAGGATTTTAATTTAATAAATTGCCTGAGGAACAGAGAGTGCTGTACGCCTCTCAGTTCAAAATACAGACAGTTACAGCCAAAACACAAATTCAGCCTTTATGTTGAGAAATCTTAAATCCAGAGAAGGATTTCCTATTGTGCAATCTACAGCTGTGGGCTAAAGTGTCCCGCAATGCGTTGCAGCATGTGTGCAGTCCACAGCTCCAGCATGAACCCAGCTCATGTCCTGGCCAGAGAAGAAAATTCCTAGCTATCCTGTAACTACCACATGACTGTATCTGTCACAAATACTGAGTCCTGCAGGAGAAAATCTGGGGCTGGAAACTTGAACCATCATTCAGAACTTGAGGCAAACGAGGTATGTTTCTAATTATTTCACTTTTGAAATTGATGTTTTTCCTGTAGAAGCCTGTCTATGGCAAACAAATTAGAAACAAATCTGAAGTTATATCGTTCCACATCTGTGAGGTGAACCACTGCAAGTCTATTCTCACAGCTTGAAAACTGAGAGCACATAAAACTGCTCCGATCTCAGGTGAGATGAGGTGATCTCTGATGAAGGACCAATTGGATCATTATAAACAACCTGCATTTAAGATTAGATCTCTTCTTGAAATATCACTATAAATGCGAGTTATATCCTTCAGTGTGGGGGTACCTGGCCAACTACTCCATGGTCTGTAGCATAGTGGAAGTCAGGCTAAGTTTTCCAATTACTTTCTTGAAATAACTCTTCTATAATTACTACCGTATATAAATATATATATATGCTGATCGAAACAGGTGTCTTGTGGCCTAAGTAAAAAACACTTCATCATTAGAAGGAAGACAAGAGCAATATTAGCTTTGTGAAGAGGACAAACAAAATTGTTTAAATCCTCATAATTTCTCTGGCCACAAAAGTGACAGACCCCAACATACTCCAATACTTGACTGTTCCAGCTGTGAAAACAAATTTTCAAAGTTCCCAACCAGCAGGCTTTCACATTTCTGGGAAATGAAACACTACTAGTTGTTTTATTTATGGTATCTTTGCTTTATGACAGTTAATGAGCTGTAATTTTATGAAAGAGAACAAAAACAGTATTTCGTGCCATCACAAATAGCCATCAGCATTATTTATTGCAGATGTTTTAATCTATTGTGGTAATAATGAAACATTCATTGTTTTGCTATCCTGAGCAATCTGTGAAAAATTTAAAATTACAAAAGCTCCCTCTCTCCTCTTCCCCCCTGAAGCTTTTGCTCCTTTCTAGAAGGTTCTGTTGTGGAAGGGATAATGACATGCTTTGTAAAAAACATAGCAGAGGAAACAGCAAACCTACAGAAATAGTTTCATGATGAAGTTTAATCAATGCCTTCTGCAGAATGCAATTGTTTTGTAGACAAGCAGGACATAAACGTTGAATATCCAAGTCCTCAACTTAATAATATTCAGGTTTCAAGGCATTTAGTCAGTGGGTATTGCAACTTGAAGACCTACAATAGCAAATTGACCATCAGTTCAGATGCACCAATTCAGCTCGTGCTCATAAGATGCTTTTGCTGCCACAGCTATTCAATGATCTAATCAAAACCAAGTAGATGGGTTCATGCATGCAAGAAAACACCTGCCAGAGGTGGCCATACAAACAAAGAACAGTACATTGACTCAGTTTCCCCAAGTTTAGCTAACAGCTCTGCTCCATAACCTCCCTCAAATCAGTAAAGGGTAGTAAAAAGTTAAAAAGGGTACTAAACTTAAAAGCTGGAACCTGCAAAAAGGCAAACTCCTTCATGCTGATTCTCCGGATTCCCATCTAGTAAGCAATGAGAGAGAAAAACCTGGGATGACTTCGCCACCTGAGATGCATCAACTTCCACATAAAGCATGAGTGGCAAACAAACCAAAACCAAATCCAACCCAGTCCCTGAAGGCTCCCAGGACCAAGTTTTTGGTTCATTTTCTAGTGAGCATTCCAGATTCCTCCGCATTTCTCCATCAGCTGAGCTACTGACTAATGCAGCCCCACTTGTCTGGTAAAACAAGCAGACAACTTAATTTATAGCAGGTTAGAATCTGTCAGGCAAGTAACTAGACAATCATTCACAAGGCTTTATACCTAAGAGAATGGGAAATTACTCAACTCTCTGGAACAGACAAAAGAAAAACTGAAAGTTTTTAGTGTGGTGAGCTCATGTTCCGACAATTGACTTTCTGCAAGGACACTAAAGAGCAGGGAGCCCAACTTCCACAGTTCGCTGGTGTCTGCCAGAACTGTAGCTCACATTAAGTCAAGTTTAAACACATCAGAAATAGTGAACTGCATAAAGTGGGGATGTGTTGAGGAAGAAGACCTATAGCCTACCTGAAGCTGTTTTGAGATCACCATTGCATTCTTATTGTTATAATCCAGCCATAAGAAAACAAGTAATTTGCTTTTAGCACAGTTAAAACCTAAATCTTCAAGGCTACTGCATGTATTGCCTATTCCAGTTCCACTGAATTCAGCTGCAAGAAAGCACCACTCACACACAAAAGATGCAATACCTTATATTCAATGCCCTGCTCAGGCCACTTGAAGGAGCTATCACCTGTGTCTTGCACGTATTAATCTTGGCCTAAATGACTGAAATCACTTGATGAAGTGCAAACCACTGCAGCTAATTCCTATCTTAAACCTTAATTTCCACTTCTCATACCAATCAGACAGTGCAAGGGGAACTGTACGTGCCAGAGCTCTTGCCCTTCATCACAGTTCATCAGAAAGGGACTTCCATAACCAAACAATTCACATTGCATTCAGTACTAAAGAAAACAAAATTAAGACTTGTGAAAGAAGGCTGCAGTTGTAGAAGATCATTTTATCTTAAAAAGTGCTGCCTATATTCTTTCAATAGCTTCTGCAGCAACTTTTCAATAGAATTTAGCTGTAAACTCTGCTCATAGGTAAAATGAGAATTAAACTCACTGTTATAGCTGAACTGAACTGGGTTTCTCAAAGCATTTCCAAGAATATCAGGTACTATTTCTCACACTTCTGCTGCAGCCATAGCATAAGTAGCTTCTCAGGATAGGCTAACCTATTTTTTCAAGTGCATTAAAAGCCACAATCACCTAGCAACTTTCACGGCTGCATTGCCCTCATCAAGCCAACTCTGGGTTTGTCCTCAAGAATATCTCTGTCCTTATCTACCTCCACAATAGCCATATCTTCACAGCTCTCAATTTCCCCTTTGATTTAGCACAGTGATGCTATCTGCTTCATGGAGATATGGTCCCTTAGTTTAACATTTCACAAAACTAACATAAAAACTTGGCAATATTCATGGTATAGCAGAGATCTGAGCCTTGATGTTTGATTTACAGCTTCCTAGAGTTTGTTTGCCAGAGCCAGAAGATCTGCCTCACTTTTAAACGCATTATTTGCATAGAGGTTTTCCATAGACTGTTTTCAATAGGTATGCTTTCAAATGTAAAACAAGGTAAATGCTGTTGACAGTTGGCATCAGTGGAAGGAGATTCCCTCCCCCAACTAAACGAAGCTCTTCAAGAGTTCATTATATTGCTAATGGGATCAAAAGACAAAGTAGCATTCAAAAGTGACCTTAAAGGAACCACCATGGTGCAGAATTTGCAAACAGTCCTCACTGCCCGCTTTACTTGAGGCAAACTGATAGATATTCGCTAGTATTATGAGCAGGTTTTTTATTGTTTATTTTAAAGCAAGGAACCCGGGCTCCAACAGGTAAGCTATTCCAATAGAAGAAGATGAAATACTCAGTTTTAATAGAGACTTTTCGTATGTGTGAGTACTTAACAGAGAATGTTGTTACATTAAAGCTATTAGAGGTATACAGATAGTCAGGAATAAGGTTCTGACAGCATTACAGATACATCAGAATTAAAGGACGCTGTGTCCTGTAGGCGTATTGTAAATTGCATTGCAAGCTGGTAGGAAACATGATTTTAGAACTGTGATTTTGAACTCCAGCACCCAAACTCTAAGCTAAATGCACACACTGCAAAAAAATCATATTGTATGCAAAAAGACTACTACAGCACAAAAGAAAAACCCAGCAAGCCAGGTGGTAATGACCACCGGAACCACAAAACAGTTGTGATCCCAAACTTGGGACTGAAGTGGACTCAGTATCTTAACAAGCAAAAAGCATGTTCCTAAGGATGAAGTCTGAGCCACTGGGCAAGTGCCCCTCAGGAGTACAAAGGGCAATATCATGCTTCACAAGACTCTGATGACCATTTAGAGATGCTTTTTGAAAGAGCAATTGTTGACAATAAAAACAAAACAAAGAAACACCCCCCCCAAACCCACACATATTAAATACCAGCAGGTAATCTTAAATTAGTGTTAGCAGAGATGATTGCTAAAGAGCTTTAGACATCTTTTATGTAGAAACACTGCACTCCTGCCAATTACCTTCGTACTTTAGCTGGAAAACAACAAACCTGAAGAAGCTACAGTTTTGCCAAACCATCTCTTCCAGCTTCTTTTAGGAATGTTTTTATTGGAAGGACAATGAAGATTTTCACAGTACAGTAGAGATTGTGCTCCCATAGCTTCAGAATATTAGCAACCTAATACATCATGCATTATCATTTAAGAACTTTTACCACAATTAGCAATTGCATTTATGCAGCATGCTAAAATACACAGGAATACATTACATGAGGTAGTTCTTATTAAGTTAAATACGATTACAATTTACCCACCTTACAGTTAATGGCAGGATACAGCTTTGACTGCTCTTCACTGAACTGTATGTAGTTTATTTAGCTGACAGGGCCACACTTCTGTCTTTCAGACATTAAAATCATCAAGTACACTCCAATTCTTTGTAACTAAAAGGGTTTCTTTGCTTTCTGGCAACCTTACTCACTTCAATGAGATCAACAAGACTCAAACTTTATTGCACACCACTTTCCTAAAACCCAGTGTGGAAAGCTTTGGAAGAAGAATGAGTTTATTCACTTTAATATTCTGGACTCACTAACAAAAAAAGCTTTAATTGCCAAAATTAGAATTAGACACCTGGCATGTGCTATTTTAAACCATCAGTCTCATCACACCTAGGACCCTGCAACAAATACAAGAGTGCATTAAAAATAAAAGAATGTGGGGTTGGAACTCAAAAACAGTCACTGAGGCATAGTTTTAATCACAGAAATTTGAACAACACAGAGAAAAGGAATAAAGTACAATGCCGAAAAAAATGTTATTTCAGCTTTGTATTCCAATTCATGTTACCAACTCAAGGACAAAGACCACCATATTATTATTTCTTCAGAAAAAACTACTTGGACAACCTGTTCCTGTCTCACTGTTTTCTTCATATTGCTCCTGCAAGAGGGCACATATTAAGGTTTACTAATTCTCAGATTATTTAACCTGTTTCCCAGTGCCTCTAAGACTGGATTGCAAGTATCCACCAACTAAACATCATCACTGGCCTTACAGAACTCAACCAAAAACCTGCTCAAGACCAAATCAAGCTCAGACTCAAAAGCTGATAGTGAAAGCCACCAAGCCATAAGCAATACAGAGTATTTTCATAACATTAGCAAAATACTCCCATGTTTTACAAAACAATTCTGTAACACATACCATCAGATCCCATGTCATTCTAAAACTTTAATTTCATTAAGACCTGGCTGCTACTGAGCTATTTTCTTTGTTCCCACTCTACTCTAACAGTGGGCCAGACCCACAGCTGGTACAAATCAATCTCATCACTAAATTCATTTCTGCCAGCTGAGGAAGGGGCCTCTTTTTACTCTGTAACTTGGAGTATACTCCATCTACTATGTTATTTGTCATCTCATAGGCAGCAGACCTAGCCCAGAAATGGTTATGTTTCTGATAGACAGCTACTCTCCTTACTTTAAAT
>JAOEHX010042462.1:0-39764 GCA_025448015.1 Bolborhynchus lineola
GACCAAACATCACTAAGCCATAACTAAAAACATTGGTGTTATCAGCACTGTTCCCAGGCCGAAAGTCAAAACTACAGTGCTGCACCAACTACCAAGAAGGAGAAAAAATGACTGCTGCTGCTGAACCCATGACAAACCCCCAACTAAATAACTAAGTAACAGAATAATCTTTTGTTAAATGAAGATTAGCCTCAGTCTCTACCTGAGTAGATTCAAACTTTCAGAACAGATGCTCAGAGGTTCCTTTTTTATTATTTGTTGTGCACCTCAGGTAGTACAATGAACACACTCATTCCGTTTCATACAGAACTGGCATGCAGCATGCCAATGCATGGCAGAACTGGTAGTCCAGATTTTCTTACAAATAACTAATCTAAATGAAAGCCACAAAGGTGCAGAACCAAAAAACCCCAAGCCCAACTGCACCCACCAGAAGGTGAAGCACTTAGAAGCTAGGAAACACTGCACTTCAGATTTGCAGTAGTTCCCCTGATCTCAGTTTTCACAGTTAATGCACTGAGTAAAGCAGGAGACTAATGGAAAAAAAAAAAAAAAAGATTAAGCGATTGCGTACGAGGATCCATACCCTGAAGTACACATAACAGGAGAGCTGAACTAAAATTGCATGCAAGCTTTTTTTTCCAGGCTATACTCCACCTGCAGCAGACAAATCACTACCAATAGCTAATTAACGTAACCAACAGTCAACTCTGTCAGTAGAATACAGTACGGCAGAATGGCAGCCTGAGAGTGTAGAAGAAATATGAATTGTGAAACCACCACCACAAAGCAGCACAGTGAAAGCTGGGATGAATCTTTGTGTTGGTGTAACAAGAACAGCATGTCAAAATCTTCCCAGACTTCAGCATTTGTCCTAAATGCATGAGAATTAGTAAAATTGTGTGTCATTAGGAAACTTGGTACTTGATGTAAAACTGTTCTTGCAAGCTCAGGGAATCTGAGCAGAAAAAAATGTACCTGTCTAAATTATTCTCAGAGGCGAGTCAGATACAGTGGGGCATTTCTAAAGACATCTTTAATACTAACCACAGTTTACCCCAATTAGTCCTCATTACTTGTTTTCTTCTCTAATGGGTCTCAACATTGCTTTTCAGATTGTCTTTTTTCAAGTAGCTGCTCACACAAACTGTGGGATCCAACTGAGAGACTGCTTCCTTTTACAAAGGCCACCTTGCTCTGCCCTTTGCAGGGACCTCCTGAGGATGACCACCTTCCCCAAGAAGGATGGACTGCAGCTCCCACAGAATAACCCTAAGCTGTCAGTCTCCTGGCTAAAGGCAGGCTACACTTTTCAACCATTGATGACAACAAGGAAACCCTCAAATATTATTTTGCATGAAGTTTGCATCCCTGGACCTGCTTATCACAGAGGCTTTTTTGGTTCTGAATGACCAAACATCATGCCAGCAGGGAAGAACTTCTGCAGGCTTCAGCCTGTTGGCTTCCTATGTAAATTCAGCAGCTTTTTGCTTCCTGATTTTTGGTTAATACTGAAGAAACAACCTAAATGAAGAATCCAGGGAAGCTGAGGTGTTGAAAAAGATACCTGTAATATGACAATGCCTCAACTGCATCTGGTGCTGCGCCTGAACACAACAGGCAGTCCCGAACAGCAGTGCAGGAACCTGTTTTAACTAGCACAGACATACAAGCAGAGGCTCACGATGCTAATTACAGTTGCCACCGAATGATTCACACAACTCATGTCCTTCAATAAGAATATTCCAATTTTCATCAGGTTATTTGTGAAGTAATATATGTAAAACGACCTGAAATGTGCGCAAAGCATGGCGGAGAGGTTACACTCCTGCAGACATGGTACCTCAAGTGAATTAAGAGTTCAACATGAAACCATGGCTGATCGGTTTCAAACCAGAGTTTTCTGAGGCAGCAGACAGGCAGCATGAGCTGCTGGAGCTCGCAGCTCCTCTCAGGACCCTTGGTCAGTGGCTGCAACACTTGGGTGTGCCCTAAATTGCAGGGTATAGGCTGTTCCAAGAAGCAGTTTTAAGATTCTTCCTGTATTGTCTCAGGCATATAAAGCTGTCCCTCCTCCCATCAGGCTGACAGAGCACACTCCCCTAGGATATTATCTGGAAAAGAATTTCAGCTTATAAAACAGATTTACCAGCTGAATAAAACATCCAGAGGAACTGTATACTTTAGGATCTGCTTTCATATAACAGATCTGTTCTAAGGTACATTTTTTCCTTATTATTATTTTAAATTAATCTTCAGTAGGAAAGATTATTATTTCAACCACAGTACTGCCACAACATCTCTATTTGTTGAGATAAAATCAAAACACTCAAGAGATGCCTTTAGTCAGACTGGTAGTTCACTACCATCATCTTAAGCCATTTTACTCAATCTGTGGATTCCAAAACAGCTGTTCAGTGGTTTCGTGTGTCAGTAAATCTCATTCTGGACCTTTAAATTTCATTTTCTTTCTCTTTCAAAACAAGTATTTAAGATTTCTTTTTGCAGTTAATCACAGAGAAAATAAAACACTGCTGAAAAACTCAGCAATGTTTGTTTTATAATCTTTGTCCTCACAAGAGTGGAAACTAAGGGCTACCTGGAAGAGTTCAATGTGGGTCACTCTTCAAGAAAAACATCTGCATGTAGAAAGAGGGAACATCTCTAAAGACAGCAGACAAATCACAAAATGTTTACAAAATAAATCATGATGCCACTGACCTATGCACATCTGCAAGTCTGGAGGAAAGTAACTGCTGATCCTGGCAACAAAATTTCAGATGGATTAATTTTGGAAATCTAGTAAATTTGGATCCTGTTCTTCGAAAGTAACTGAAGCTTGGCTGGGCCCATCCTGACTGAACAGAAAAGCCAGGAAGTTGTGACCTGTGCTCTCTAGGTTCTGTCCCCATCCACTTCTATCCTGTCTCCTTTCTGCCTCTGAGCATTAAGCTGTTCAACAGATGGCATTACAAAATTAAGGGTGTGTGTATCAATTTGAGCAGACTGTATCAAGACACTCCTCCTGCCTTTCTGCATGAAACTGCACTTTGAGCACTCATGTTGTACACAGGTTGAGTCATCAGTGATCAATACTGTCCAGAGCACTAAGAACAAGTGTCAGTGCTATACTACACGCTTGCGGTGCCAAACCCTTACTCAGACACCAGTTTTCATGTTTCAGGCTTCATTTTCTAATGAATACTACACTAGCTTCATTTGCACTGGAATGGTAGAAACAGCTTTATTTGTGCAAGATACTGTAACCCATTTAAAGAAGCAGTTAAGTTACAAACACAGTAAAAGGAGCTATCTAGAGAAGCCACAGATCAAAACCAAATAGACAGAACACCTCAGAAACTGACTACATCCCAACAAATAGATAAGTTAAATTCTCTGATTTCTTAATCAATCATGCATCTTGGCCAGCATTTGGCATTCTACGCTTTTATGCCTCTAACTCACTTCTACAAGTTTGAAAATGTAGGACTAGTTATTCTTGTGCCTTATCAGTCAAGGCCAAGTGACCAAGGCAAGTTGTGCGTTAAAAACAGAACAATCTCCTCTCTCACCAGCCAGTACAGCAAAATTTGCAAGCAACACATGCAGAAATACACCTTGATCTCTAGATATGATACAGCAAATAAGGTGTCTTCTACTTAAGACACACATAGAAACCTCTGTTTGATAACAGAGTAAGATGGTACTGACATAATGACATCATGGGGAACTAGGTGAGAAAAGTCAACACAAAATCATTGTAGTGTAAGATTAACCTGATTGATTTTTAAAAATGAAGAAAAAAACCCCACCGCAACAACTTTACAACACACCTATTTTTCCTAACTCCAAACTGCCTTATGTCTTAGCAGTGTCAACTGCAGTGATCAAAACTGGAACTGCTTGAAGGGGAAAGGGCAGGAAAATCATTAAGGGAACAATTCCAGACCTGCTCCAAAGGACAGGAAGGGAAGGCTCACTCTCAAAATATGAGAGAAAAGAAATGTTTACCGAGAATAGAAATGGGGGGAAAGGGAGAGACATAACACAGTGGTGGGGAGGGCAATATCTGTCACAAAAGGAAGTAATAAAACTTAGCATTTTGCTGTGTTGGCATCTCAAACCTGGCATTTGGATGACACAGACATTTCTAAACAAGAATGGAACTATCCAGTTTCCCAGAAAAACATTGGAACATATTTACAGATAATTTTTCCGCCATGGATGGGCTTCAGCATTCATGAGAATGGGGCAGATGCGCTGAATATCCGGCACAAAAAGGGGTATTTTTCTACCTGTGTATTTCTCTATACATATTCAGTATATTAGACAACCACACATATTTATATTTAAATGCATTTGCATTTATTTATGTATATACAGCTGATTAGGTGGTCTGGCCTTAGCTATTTTGTTTTCTCATCTCCAGGAGAAATAACTCAATGTTCTTGTTTCTCAGTAGAAACACCTTACTTGCTGTATTAGTATCAGAAACAGAGTGCTGAAACTCAACATGCACTTCACAAAGCAGCATAACCTGTTTTATTATAAAGAAAAACAACATATGTATTCACACAAAACAGGTAATGTTTAAAAGCTGCAAAGCAAGGATGTAGTGTAGAAATACAAAAATGAAAGACAGGCAGGAAGTGCTCTTGGCATCTTCATTCAAATTGTGCATATATATAAAAATCTGGACTGCAATTTTCCACACTGTATGAACAGTTTTAATTTCAATTTCACCTTATCAATTTCACTAGGGAGCAGTAATGATAGGCTAGACATAGATATAAATAGAGAGAAAGAGAATTTACTACCTTTATTGTACGCAATTGCAAGCACTGTGAGACTCTGACCTAGAAAGAGAAAGGAAACTAAGAGAAATACATGTAGGATGAAGCCATAGATCCTGTAATGGTATTTCCAAATTGACAGAGATTGTCCTAAAATAATTTATGAAAGAAGTCATATACTTCTTTTATACTTTTATGTGGTCGGTATTAAATGCATTAAAGAGAGAAAAAATTCTTTTACCAGCCTAAAAATCTTACACACTCTTCCCAAAAATTACCTTTGTAAGAAAATGAGAGTTTTATCTCACTCTGCTAATTAGAGAGGACTGTTTTGTAAAAGTTCATAATTCAGGATCTGGATGCAACTTATCTTTCCTTTGCAAAAGGGGAGGGTTGTGAGGAAGAAGTGCTGTATGCAGTAAGTTCATGTTCACAGTCTACTGCCTTGGGAGGTGCACTTCAAGTAGCTTGAAACCAGTAGTATAGAACACTACTTACTCAAAAGGGGCCCTAGCTTTGGTTTTGGGGCTTCTGAAACACACTGTACTTCTGCTAATAAAGAAAATAAAAATCCTGGCTCCTTCCCTCTTGAAGTCCCAATTCAGTTTTGAGTTTCTTATAAATTGCAGGAAAATCAAGTGACGCATTCACAGCTGTAAGGAAGAACTTGGCCATCCTAGAACTCTGCATCCTCTCAAGTGTACAACTGAAGAATGTCTAGTGGTAAGATTTATTCCAGTATCTGAAACCAATGGATTTTTTTCACATTTAGCTTAAAGAACGCACAGCAGTGAAATATGCAAGTCACTGACCACCCTTCTAATATAAGATAGCCTCTACTTTTCTCACCTGTTCAAATAAAATTAAGCTCTCTTACTAGTAAGCTATTTCCATTAATTTGCCATTTCTTCTATATAGTTAAGAAATGCCTTTTATACAACCAAGAATTTGCCAATCTTCAAATAGCAAAAGGGAGAAATTCTTAGCATGTTAGATAAGAAAAATTATTGCCAATGTAAACCATGAAGGGTATCAACGCAGAGAGCATACAAAAAATCACAAGACATGAACATTACTTGGACTTGATCACCATCACTATTTTTCCCATAATTTTCTTCTGTTTACTAGTTATAAAGATTTAGCTTCCCCAGGGATCCAAAACCATGTAACTGCCCATCACACAAGCAGGTCACAGCAGGAGAGCATCTTAAAAAATCCCAGAGCTCCTATTTTAATTCTCTCAATACGAGTCTGTCTCAAGAAATCTGACATATAGTCAAGGAACAGCCCAACTTGACAACAGCTTCCCCCTGCTCATAGCAATCTGCACATCACCAGAACTACTCATAGCAACACCACTGCAATATTATTCTTATTTTAGCAATCTCCATGTAAAGCACAGGCTTACGCCTCTCTCACAGCTGTTCCTTCAAGATTACTTCTAATATCAGCCACCTTCACATTTTAGGAATGCCAAACATTCACAGGCTCACAGCAAGAAACATATGCTCCAGCTCATCAGCCCAGGGATTTTGATGGCAATAATCACAATAATTTCACAGTTTCAGAAAATAAATCTTTACATACTCTACCATTTTCCAAGTTACCATACAGATTTTACTGCTAATTTCTAACTATGACTTGTTCTGAGAACTGCTGTGGTACAACGGGATCTAACTGGTGGTACACTACATCTCTGCCACAGGGCACTGCAATTTCCTACTTTAAGCTCCAGCCAAACAGAGGTGGCCTGGCCCCAAATTCCACCTACAAAAAAGGTTTAACAATGACTGTTGCCAGTCTTGTCTCTGTGTCTGCAGTGATCACATCTAGTACTTCCCAGCTACAGGACAACCCATTAGGAGATGCTCTCACACCAAGCATACAGAAACCCTGGGCAGAAGCAAACAATCCCCATGCTCTGAGCAGACTATTGCTCCTGGTAAGGAAAGGAAAACACTGGAGCAATCCTGAATGGATGGCAGTCCTGGAAAACGAGAAAGCTGCTGAACAGAAGCTTGCCATTTCTCTTGCTGCATCTGGTCTTCACTCAACTGACACCCAAGTGTGGCACAGTGAGTTTTCCATTTTTAAGTCCCCTGTGCGTGTTGTGGAGGGATGGGACATGTCTCTAGTCAAAAGCACTTATGCTGATGGCTACAGAAAGGCCAGTCACAGAAAATACTTTTCTTAGAAAAAACTAAGATCAGCTACTGGCAATTTAAAGGAAATAGATTCCAGTGTTCAAACCACAAAGTTACAACCACATCACCTGCAGGACCAACCTGAAAAGAAGCTAAGAACATTACCCGAAGCCATTTAGCACCATCTTTGGAGCAACACTACCTGTTGATTACCTCAGCACTGAACTCTGGGTGTGGACCACCCAACTCCTCAGGCTCCTTTATGTTTTGAGCATCCCCCCTCTTCTCTCCTACACTATCCTAGTTAGAGGCAGTTGGGGCAGCACTGTGGGGAGTTGCAGCAGTAGGAGTTGTTGCAATACACACCAAAGAAAGAGAAGAGCTGTCACCACTGTCAACACTTCCAAAGCAGTTGACACTGAAGGTAAAACAGGCGGGTACACACAGATCTGTCCTCTCCTCTGCCCAAGGTTAGCACTGTGGTAGAACTTGCCTTGCAGCACTCACCCACACTCTCCAGTTGTCAAGGAAAATAAACAAAGCCAGTAAACTTCATCTTGAGTCATTCAGAAGTAGTAATTTCAAAAGACAGGACTGCTAGAAAACAAGCAAAGTTATCTGTAAAGATACCAAAAACACCTATGCCGATCTAAAACAGAAGTTACTGAGTTTAAACATGGCAGGAATTTAACTTATCTTTGTGTACTCTGCAACATGATCTACCATTAGCAAGACCTGTCTGCCACAGTTCAGTTTTATTCCTTCTCAACTTTAGAGGCCAAAAGTAGCTCAGATGTCTTGGTTACGACGAACATAAGCAGTCAGCCATCACATTTCCTTACTAATGGCTCTGACATCAGTGTTAACAGGACCATACTTCAGGCACTTCATTAGTTACAGCTTTTGCCATTGTCTCACACACTCAACTAGAAAAATAGAAATTGAAAGATTATATGGATGTTGCACAGATAATCCTTAGTACCCTATATACAAATGTCCTACACAGAACACAGAGCTAAAAATGTCACAACAAAGTGACCATTTCTATATGAATGACTGCAAAACGTTGTCTCTCAGTGGAATTTTTCATTGAATGCACAGTGTTAAGGACATTTAAAAATCCACTCACAAACATGAGCCCTTACCAGCACCCTTAAGACCCCAGCAGCCCCACTATGCTTTTACTCCTTCTCCCAAACAAAGGAGAGCTCTGCTGTTCAAATTAGTCCCTTATGGACATGCTGCACAACTCCTTTGATTTAATTTTACTTTCTCAATAACACCACTGCAAACACACTGAATGTGTGTAAATACACACAAAAACCTGAATGTACTAAATAAACTATTCAAATACTCAGTCTCTACAGAAGCACCGCAAGAATCATATTCTTGAAAAGAAACTTCTGAAGAGATTGTCAGGTACCCTCCATTTTGGAGAAACAGAAAGAAGAAGAAGAAGAAAAAAGCTGATTTAAATAATAATGCCTTGTGAATGAAAAGTGATTTATTGTGACATGGAGAGATAGTAGCTTTACTGTTAATAGGTTGACCAAAACAGTAAACAGAGCATGACTCTCACTACAGTTTCAAAGAGGGTTGGACAGCGACTCAAAGCAGTGAACTTTGAAGAGAAACATACTGAGGTCAAAAGGTTTGGTCTCTCTGACGAAAATAACTAAATTGGAACTAAACTGGACACTCAAAACCCAAATCTCCACACGAAATAGTCATTTGTGGAGTTAAACAGTCAATTTCCAAGTGTATCTCTCAGAGTAAAGAGCGTAACTGAAACTTCAATGGGGGAAGAACCTCCAAAACCCAAAATTATAACTCCCTGCAAAAGCTAACAGCACTGTGGCTTTTCACAGTTAGGTTCCCCCTGTTTACGGTTCTCCCATTGGCAGAGCATCAGAATATGATACAGAGCCAATATTTTGTAGACTGACAGCTCTGTGCAGTGAGAATCACTATTATTATCCTCATTTCATAGAGCAGAAAACCAAGGAATTATAACCTCAAAGCAAAAGAATTATTTAGATTCTGGGGCAATGGGAGATGCCCAAGGCTGCGTTATAGATCACAGCACCTATATCTACCAATCTGAAGGCTGGACTGTTTTGCATTCATTTCTGGCCTTTCTTCCTATGGCCATCACTACACCTAAATATTACATATTATTAAATAATCTCCAATATATGTTTTACTTTGCCATGTTGGCACCTCAAGGTAACAGAAGTACACAGCATTCATCTTCAAGTCTGATTTTCTTTTGAGGTGTAAGACATAAAATTCTGAAAGTTAAATGCAAGTGAGACTTACTGAATCCTCTCGTCTTTCAGCACTCCCCTGGCTCCTCTTCTCTTCACCCCTGTTAGCACCAGCAGGTACCTGTGCTCCAGGATGGGCTCCATCTCTTGTCCACATGCTCAGGACTTGTACCGTTCAGATCCACAACGCTCAGGCTGTTGGGGATCTGTTGATGGGTGCTGACAAATGTTCCAGGTTTTCACATTATTAGAGACAAAACGTGTGCCTGCATGCATGCAGGTGCCTTCATTTTGTGAATTTATTGTCAACTTCCATCTTGAAGGTAACAAGAATAACTTCCCAAACCTCTCCAGAGAAAAGAATGAGTACAATACTTGCTGTCCAAATAAAGTAGTCTTTGCCACTATCAACATAAAAATGCAGGCAGGACATCACAATTTACCAGAGTGAACTATTCTCACTTAGACTTCTCGAGGGAAACCAGCTACAGTTGCCCCCTTTCTGCCTACCCGTTCTCTTCCCTCCCTCTGCCCCCTGGCTGACTTACTTCAGCCTCAGCCAGTACTTCTATTAATAGCTAATACTTGGAAATATGAAGTCCCAAATCTGCTCTCTCCTTTCATAGAATCACAGATTCCTAGACTCATAGAATAGTTAGGGTTGGAAAGGATCATCTAGTTCCAGCCCCCCCCGCAATGGGCAGGGACACCTCCCACTAAACCCTATCACCCAAGGCTATGTCCAACCTGACCTTGAGCACTGCCAGGGATGGAGCATTCACAGCTTCCCTGGGCAACCCATTCCAGTGCCTCACCATCCTTACAGTAAAGAATTTCTCCCTCATATCTAATTTAAACTTCCCCTGTTTAAGTTTGAATCCGTTACTCCTTGCCCTCTCACTACAGTTCCTAATGAAGAGTCCCTCCCCAGCATCCCTATAGCCCCCTTCAGATATTGGAAGGCTACTACGAGGTCTCCACGCCACCTTCTCTTCTCCAGGCTGACCAGCCCCAACTTTCTCATCCTATCTTCATAATGGTTTGGGTTGGAAAGGACATTAAGGTTATCTAGTTACAAACCTCCTGCCATGGGCAGGGACGCCTCATACTAAACCACGTCACCCAAGGCTCTGTCCAACCTGGCCTTAAACTCTGCCAGGGATGGAGCATTCACCACTTCTTTAAGTTGTTTCTTACAACTACTCAATGGACAATGGATTAAACAGCTTGTTTGGTCATTTCAAGGAATTCTCAAGCTTATTAGAGAAGAAAAAGATATCTGTACAAATGTGTGCGCACATGTGTGTGTGTGTTCATAAACAAGCTGGTTCCCTACCTTTTTATGCAGGACTTCTCTTTATATGTAGACAACTTCTTCTGGTCTGTCCACACTTTGCTCAAAATAAACTTTCTGACTCAGGGATGCAATTTCTTTGCTCTCTCAAATCACCATTCTCAACCAAGAATAAAGTGATCCACGTACTTTGGAAATTTCCTTCAAGTCTCACATTATGGTCAGATATCAAATGCCAATACAATAAATGCGAAAGTCACAATCTTAGATTGAGATGGATTTATTAAAGTGCAAGGGCTACCATCTCAGACTGAAGGATCAGTGCAGCAGCTGTGCCCAGATTTTCCATTCCCACTCTGCGACAAATTGCAGTCACTGTCTCATGCTGGTTTTGGTGATACCTGCCTCTGTGAAGACAGTGTCTTCCAATTCTTTCCCAGTAGAGCTCCTCACAGGCAGTGCCACTACAGCCATAGCTGCTGGACCAACGCAGATTATGCACAGGCTGCTGGAAGCATGAGAGATGAAAGTGTCCCATACACTGCTTTCCCAGAAGAGAAGAGGCTGAGTTATCCCCATGTAAGCATCCTATTGCTTGCTCTCTTCTGGAGCAAGGGCTTATATCTTTGATTTAACATCCATAGGCAGCAGATTTAAACTGTACTGATCATCAGAAGAGGAAGTGGAGGACCTCGCTCACACAAGAAAGCAGACAGCATGGCAAAGATGATGGCTGCATCTCCAACTGCTCAGGAACTGCTGAAAGCAGCAATCCAAGGTGGACCATACAGTCTCACTGATGAGGGCTGCCTCCATTTTCAGCTTCAACAGCAATTGGGACTGGATTACCCAGGCTCACTTCCCTTGCCTGGACAACAAAGAATCACTAACCATGCTACCACAAAGGCCTGCTTCTGCCAGGCTGTTACTGGAAATTCAGGAAGCTTACCCAAGAATGGGGTTATACCAGGCAGATATCTACTTGCCACAAAACAGAGGAGAGGCATTGCTTTACGTCAGCCACTGCCCAGTCATGAGGCTCTCACATCTTCTGGAGCAATTCCTGTTGCTCTTGCACTCTTGTTTCAATCCCCACTGCAGCAGCAACAGCAGACAAAGATCACTGTTCTCACTGCACAGCACTCTGTTTCCATGACAGCTGTAATTACACCCACAAGCATCTTCTACCTATGCTTCCTTGGAATTTAGGACAGAACAAATTCAATACAAGAAGACACAGTAATATGTTGCACTTAGTTTATTAAAGTGAGAGGGCAAATAAGACAAAGAGAATGGCAAGTTTGCTATTTTTCCCCCTCAAAATGGACCTTTTATCTTTGATAAAGAAAACCAAACCCATCCACAGTCCAACTACATCCTACAGGCGGCACTCAGCAGATGGAATTTACATGACTGCTTCTAAGCTAACTTGAAGAGATGCACTTTTCATTTATTCAGGGAGAATGTTAGACATATTTAGAACAAAATAATTTTATTATTACCACTGATCTGTGAGCAACTGCATCCTCAGGTCTGTAACATGATCTTAATACCCAAGACCAGAGGAGACGCTATGAAACTTACCTTATCAGAACATGATGCATTAGTTTCAAGTTAATGCGATTATGTCCCCACCTATCTCACCCAGCACAAGGCTGTGAAGAGTTAAGAGTACATCTAAATCTTTTCCACCATAAAGACTTTTTCCTGCCATACATTCTATTAAATAAATAGATGTGTTATGACAGGAGATAATAGAAAAAAACAGTGGGACAAAGTTTCTACATACAGCAGCTTTAAAAAAAAACAACCAAAAACCAAAAATGTGATTTGAAACAAAACCACAACATGTTCAATAACAAAAACTGATAGAAAAAGAAAAGCAGTAAGAATAAAAACCTGGTTTAGCTGGTGTGGAATAATGGGGCAAATTAGAGACCACTACCCTCTTGTTCCCCAGATCCTCAAAATAATATTAAACCATTAAGGAAATTTTAGGGCAGAATGCAGCTGTTCCTTCCAGGATGGAATGCAGTTGATATGCACAGAATCTACCCTACAACAGTTCCCCAGGCAACCCTGCGACCTTGGCATATGTGAAGATAAACTGAACGAAGAGCAGAGCAGAATGAAGACACCACAGCCAGGCTCTATTATACTCCCTGTGGGAGCAGGAAGACTCTATATTCTGATAAGCCACAGAGCAGCTGATAGACAAGGATTGTAAAGCAAGATAATTTCACACCAATCATCAATAAAATATGTATGACTAGAGTTACTCAAGCTCCATAGGCACATACTCAAAGCTCCACACTCATATAGTCAAACTCCATAGGTATTTAGCGAAGAAACTGAAACTTGTGTTACTATAAAGGGGCCTGAACAGACAAACGCCTCTTGAATGGTCAGGAGACCTGAGAAGCATAACTGATTTATGGTCAGAACTGACAGCCAGAGAGGCTTTGGACTTGTGTAAGAAGACTAAATTAAAACAGGACTGAAGAAAACAGGACTGAAAAAAACAAGACTAATGAACTTCTAATCAGGAAAGACTATCCTTGAAGTCTGCTACATCCCAACACCACCTGGACATTCAGCTAAACATGGCATCACAAGTCAGCAAAAGATGATTAGGCTGTCCTTTCCATGAACTATCCCTATTATAATTTCACTTTAACACTAAATGTCGTACCTGCAGGTGAACAGACCCTGCCCAGATCAGAAGACCCTTCCCTGAGCATGTGTAATTACGTAAACAACGATGTAACCTTATGCAAATTAGCTGCTCAAAGGGTAAATGGTGGGAGGGTTATGGGGAGTTATTCACCTGAGTTAAATTCCACAAATACGCAAAATTAAGAGAAAAATAAACTAAGAAAGACTGCATTATAACTGTGGGGCTGGTCGAAGGGCTGAACCTGTCTTCTGCCCTCCACAGAGTGGCCTACTGGATAAGAGCTATATTCTATGTACATTTAATGATTAATTTTAGCGGGGTTTATATATATGTTATTGTCACGTTTGTTCTCACAGTTAGTGTACTGTCAACAGCAATCTTTGAACCTTAATGTGCCTTTAATGAAAATCCTCAAACATTAAGTTGTCATGAATTTATGTCATAAAAAAATCTCAGCTAAGATCTATTTTGTGTGAGTTTCCAGAAACTTAGAAAATTGACTCGGTGAGTGAATCTGTTACAGTGAATCCCTGAATAGTACAGTTGAATCACCTTTGGTTATAGCATGCTGCTCAATAAAGCCCCTGCACAGGGCTCTGACGGGCTCATCAGGCTCAAGGGTCTCATCTTTCCCAGAACATTAATAGACGCTTCAAACATATGGGTAAGGGGGTAAAATTCCCCACTTACTAGGGTAAAATCCCCTCTTACTGGGGTAGAACCTACCCTGACCATGACATTTGAGAATCCTGAAGACTAGAATGTTACAACCTCCATGGATGTACAAGTGAGTTCTGAGAGAAGGCAGCAGAATCTGGTAAGGTCTGAAGGTCCCACCTATATTAAGCTCTGCATGGCATTTCATAAGAAGACCAAAGAGCACAAGGATATAAGGAACAATCTTCACCTACCAGGAGCTCACACTTCAAAAAGCACCAGAAAAGGTGACTTAAAATCAAAAGTAAATTTACTGTTCACTTGTTTTCATTAGAGAGCAAATGCTAAAACCAACAGTACTATGATCGTCAGTAAGAAACGGAGGTAGCCATCTTTTATCTAATAAAACCGTAGGCAAAAAGAAAACGGCATATATACATAAAGCAAAGACAGCCAGAAAGGAACAGAGAATTAATGCTGCTCATGTCAAAAACATTAAGGACACAGAATAGCTCAAATTAGTTTTAGCTTTGCTTTCTCTTCCTTTGCTATTTTGAGGTACACGGCTAACTGGTTTCTCAGGCACTCTCTCTGGAGAAATACGCTAAATGCTTTACAACGCTTAAGATTACTTTGCCAAATAGTTCAGGTATAAAATGAATTGAAAGCAGGAGTGACTACAAGTCTTTCTTGGCTAAAAAAACTACTACTTACATTGCAAATTTTTTTCTCTTCATTCCCTAGACCAGGAAAGAACATTTTCCTTAACAATTCAGCAGAAATGAGGCATGACAAGTGCACACAAATATCACATTTACTAAAATTTCAGAATTATTCTGTATTATTTTCCATAACATGCACTGGACATTCTTTTCAAATGTACAAATGTAGCAAAATATGATTTATCAAGTAAAAATTAGCTAAAACCCCAAACTTTTGCCTATCAAAATGCAGTACTATAACTTGAAAGCAGTAATTAAGCCAATTTTTCATTCTCCTGTTTGCATTAAGCTGGATATAAGCAGTGGAAGAAGAGACTTAAGATGGTCGTGTAAGGTAGAACTCAACAAGCCTCTGCACCCCCTCATCTCACACCTCTATGCCCCTGCTACCACTCCTCTACACAGGTCTTCTGGAAAAAGACAGAAGCAGCGAAGAGGTGGGTACGTGATTTCTTCGCAACCTGCTGAATCATATATGTGAGAAAGCTCATTGTAGGGAAAAGTGAAAGACAGAAAGAAAGGCGTGCCGAGTTGTTTTTTTGTTTTAAAATCAAAACCAGGAAGTGTTAAAAGATGTTAAAAGACGTCAACAAGGTTTTTCTTTACAATTTCTCATCATTCCAACCTCAGTAGCATCATGCATATTGGAGTTCAAATTGGCTGCATTTTCCACTTGAAATGGCAACGCAGAATGCCAACTCAGTTAAAGTTCTGTAAGGCTTTGTTAGCTGCTTGAAAATGCAGTAATTTCTCTATTTCTTTCACATGCTGAAATGTTTTGGGCTTTCATTTTTTTTTCCCCACTTTGAAAGGTGAGAAGAACAGAGAAGAAGAGTGTAGAGAACAACATACTCTTCTTTACTGGTACACTGCTGTAAGCAACAACTGAGATAGGAAGGACTACAAAATAGTTGCCATTAATTCCTGGATATCTTGAATCACAAGAGGCAGAACATGTGTGCCATACAGGCTTAACAGAATAGTTTACATTTTATGAATTAAAATTACAAAAACTGTGTATATGCAGGTATACATTTAAAACCAGAACTGAACAACTGAGAAAATAAAAAAAAAAAAATCCATCCCAAAACTTGAAACCCAAACAAAAAACGACAAACCGCCCCTAGCTCTTTCCATTAGGAAGGACTTCAAAGGCAGCAGATCTATCCTATCCTAAATCCAAAGTTGCCAAGCTCTACAGTTTATCCATCTCCTATTGGTAAGAAAGAATCCAAAAGCTTTAATATATTAAATATTTGTTTGAACAAATGTCAGCTTAGATATTATATAATATAATAATGCATATTCTTAGATTGCAAGGAATCAGTTGAAAAACATTCCCAGGTAAACTACAGATATTCAATCACTTTGGTGTGTGGAAGGCGAGCAGTACTGCCTGACAATTATTCGTTTGTGAGCCCAGTTGTCAGTAAGGCTCCATCTTAGGTGATTTGGATAAATGTTCTGTAGAACATTATACAGCATCTTCTGCCAGAAAGAAGGCCAGAAAACTCTTGGCACCATAAGAATGAACACAAAACTGAGACAGTTCATAGACAAATACTTGCAAAGACCATAAAACCATCCTAAACAGTGTTAGTTCCTTTTGCACCACAAACACATGCAGTTTGGGGGAAAAGCCTTCTGTGTTCCCAAGACATTTCCATTAACAGCAATGGTAGTTCTGTGTACTCAATGGCAGAAATATAAACACACTTAGCAGTAAATAATGATTTTTAAACGTCTAGTAAGGTAGAACGAAAATTATTACCTATCAAAACTAAAAAATGTTTAACATTCCTCTGTGAATATAAGCACTATTAAATATGGTAGGTTTCTTGAAATAAACACTTTGCCACTGTTTTCCCCAATATAGAACTGCTACCTACCTCTGGGTATATTTTGCTACCAACCCAGTTAAGAAGTAAAAGAAAGGATCTCTCAAAAATCAACCTTGCTTTATCCACAGAGCTAAAGGTAGCGTTCCTGGAACATTTCCTTCTGGGCAGTCTTTATCCACAGAGAAAGGAGAAAAAAGCCCAAACCACCCTTTGTCATATTTTACAGCAAGCAAATGAATAATCTGAGGAAAGAAAAAAAAAAAAAAAAAAGCAGCAACTTTCATAGACTACACTCACTGTATGTAGTAAATCATCATTTTCAAGGCACCAGATGCGCAATAAAGGAGACAGTTTAAAGGAAATAAAAGAACATTTGGTTACTTATTACCCAGTGAGTATTACAAAAGATGTGCAACTTGCAAGAGGTATTTATTAAGTAGAATGGTAACTTCAGGATGCAATATCCATCACCTACCTTGTAGAAGGGCTCCATTTCTCTTGAAAAAGGTGCTTCCCGGCCAAATGGGCGGACCTGATGTGCTGAAGGTAAGAAGAAATAAGTGTCAAGAAAATCTCATTTAAATTAAACAATTACAAGTTTGACTGAATTCTGTTTTGTTTTTTAAAGCTGATGTAACATCATGACATTTTTGCCTTCAAGCAAGATTCTAAAATTTCATGTTAAAAATAGGTTAATTCAATTCAAGATTTACATTCTCTTTGCAAGGAAGAACCTCCTTAGCAAAGCACACACCCACACTCTCTTAGAGGAAGAGAGAAAAAAGCAGTATGGAATTAATAAAAAACCCCTAATACACAAAATCAAGCCAATGTCAAAAACATTTCCTGAATTCTCAGTACAGCAAAATAGATGTCTTTTCCCAAAGCCATCTGCTAAAACCCCAAATCTCTTGGCCTTTTACTCAGCCATAACAATAACCTGCCCCAGCTAACACATCAAACCGGAAAGGCCCTGGCCAGACACGCAGTGGTTTCCATGCTTCCACCAGAGTACTCTGCCCTGCACTCAGGACACCGCCACACCCGTCTTCTGCTTTGCCTCCTGCTCACACAGAGGCTGCCCGAACGCAATGGCCTCTGAGAGGTCTCTTCTGTGACAAGCATGGCTGAAGGCGAAGAACAGATTCAAATGTGGGAAAGGGAAGAGGAGGGAACATCAGAATGAACCTCTAAACCTTCTTTCTTTCATTGCCCCAGAGCAGCCCCATGGTGTTGTGGGCAGTAGGACTGTGGATCCTCCACTCCAACAGTCTCTGCAGTGTCGGGGAGTCGGAGAAGAGAGGAGGCTGTGAGAAAGTGCCTCATGGCTGCCTGCACTCCTCCTCTCCTGTAAGGGCATGGGAGCACGGCCGTACCCTTACCACCACACCACAACAGCTCTCCCCCGCCACAGCCCTGTCTTGTCGGCAGAAGGACCAAACTCCCTGCACATAGAAGGAATCCTTACTCTTTTCTTAGCAGTGACCGCTGGCCAGGCATGACCATCTCTCCGCCACAGCACAGCTCGCCCTCCCAGGGCATTCCACAGGCAGTGCTGCCCAGAGCAAGAAGAGCACGGACACCACTGCTCCTACCGGGTGCGGAGTCCTCAGTGGGAGAGGCAGTACCCATAGGAGTTCACTGATCACATCACAGGACTCCGGCACAGCAAGTATTTTTAAGAGCACAGCACCTACGGGAAATAACTGAAAACATGGGAAGATTTGTTGCAGTGCTGTCAAGGCAAGTGGAAGAGACAGACTGCCAGGAGAGGTCCTGCCTGTAGTTACGAAACAGGTTTGAAAGTCCTCTAAATCTTGAAGACAGTCACAGCTATTTTAATATACTGAGCTTTTACTGAAATTTGTATCATGAAACTATGTTATCAATATATAAATTATTGCCCTATGCCTAAATTCAAGTACAAAGTAAAAGCAATGGACTAAATATCCTTTGGTAAGATTGCTGTAAGGTGCCCTGTCTTTTTAAGGTAATCCACCTTTCTGGATGGAAACTGTGAGGCAAGCCCCATACGCCATTTCTGTTCGAAGTTACTTTTGTCTCCTCTTGAGTTGACTACCACTATACAAAATGCAATGAAATGTAAAACAGATGTTGTCTATTACATTGACAGCATTAGTAAAGTTCTGATAAAATGCCATATATAAAAACCACACTGCTTTCACAATTATTCTGCACAGACTGCCATGCTAATGTACGAAAACTTCACTGTTACAATACGGACTGTAAAAGGACCCAAAGCAATTACATCAGTAATAAAAGCCTTCACTACTCTTGAACGAAAAGGGGAGTCAAGAGACAATGAGCTCGCAAAATGCCCAAGAAGTAGTTAAGTAGGACTGCATTCTGGAGTGCTGGAGTGCACTGGGGCATGCACTCCTCTGAATACGCATGCTCACTTCATAGGGCTTAATGTAACCAATTGTTTGCGTTCCTTATAGTAAGCACCAGCTCTTCAAGCGTAGCTCTTCAGCTCACATGAAGGTCAAGAGCTGTTGAGGGTATTCACACTCCTGTAGGACAGGCTCAAGGTTTTATAGAGCATTTGAGTCCAGGATAATCTCTGGGACAAGACACATCAAGCTACAAGTGGAAAGCCATAGCATAATCTTCATACTGTACAAATATGCCACGGAAATCACAGTATGGCAACTATAAGCTTTTCAAAAGCCTAAGGAAAAAAATGGTAATATTCTGAAATTAAGACACAGAAAAAAACTGCTCCCAGGCTTCTGTATGCCTGTATGTGGGTGGAAGAGGGTTAAAGAAAGGGGAGAGAAAAGCCTATATATTTGAATAGACAAAATGTCTCCACTAGAGAAACAAAGCCATGGTGATTTATCTTATTTTCCAACTTCAGAAAAGGCCCAAGGCTCTCATAAAAACTCCATCTGATTCAGCACAAACCCACATGAACTGAGAAAATTAACTGTGCCTTCCCAGGGAAGGAAGCTGAAGAATTCAAGCATGCAAATTGTGTACCGCAGCAACTGGTCAAGCCCTTCAAACAACAAACTTCTGTGTGTGCAGAACTCCAGGGCTTTGATGAAGTTTAGCTATGCCTGATCTGTGTTGGATGAACCCTCTTTCTGCTCGCAAACTTCTGCACAAGACGTCTCAGAGTGTATTAACTATTAAAACATATTTCAAGTTGAGAAATGATAGAGTTACACTATCTCTCTTAAGTGCTCAAAAGCTACTTCCTTCCTGGTCCAGATTAAGAAACCAGCTGAAGAAGTTCATTCTTCTAAAGATCGTCTACAACAAAAAAAATTTGGTCCATCCCAGGCATTTTTTCAAACAAACTGTTTCTTCAGTTGTCGTGGTTAAAGCAGTGTAAGCTGTAAGTCTGTAAACTACTCAGAAGAGTGGCTGGTTCTCCTACAGAAGCAGCAGCATATATCATATTTAAGCAAAATAAAAATGCAAATCTGGTTTTCAAATTTTCTTTTGTAATCAATACATGCCATAAGATTAGTATTTATACAATTAGTATTATGGATGGCAGAGTTTTCCCCAAAACTTATCAATTAAACGCACTGACTGAAGTAATATTTAATCTCGACTGAATCCCCACACCCCTAGTGGAAGAGAAGCAGTAACTAGTTTGAACTCTTACATCAGTGCAAAGTAGCATGTGGCCTAATGCATTTTTGTTATACTCAGGTCTGGACTGACTGAACTCCTAGCAGCAGTTGAGCACAGAGCACTTGGTGGGGGTCGGGCATGAGGCAGACCTGTATCAATCATGAAGAGCTGAGATTTCGAACAAATATCTTGGCAGAACCTGAATCAGTACAGTTTATGTATAAGATGACATGTGAAACACCAACAGCTACCTGACAAGGACCACTACTTTGATTTGCAGAAAATACTATCATTTCAAGCATACCCTCAGCCAAAGGGATATCCAGGCTGCTAAAGCATTCAGTAGCAGATGCATAAAACAGGGTCTGGGGGCGCATGTTTGAATCCAGTCCATCCAGTGCAAGAAGCACCTCCTTCTAAAGCACAGTC
Source organism: Bolborhynchus lineola (assembly GCA_025448015.1). Lineage (NCBI taxonomy): Eukaryota > Metazoa > Chordata > Aves > Psittaciformes > Psittacidae > Bolborhynchus > Bolborhynchus lineola. Next base: position 20,434 of record JAOEHX010042462.1, read on the forward strand.
ATTGTCACTGTGGCATCTGTGCACCACTGCAAGGAGCAAATGAAGTATTCACATACCTGCTGAAAACCACTAACAGTGTTTTAACCCATGAGCATTTGCTCATGTGAAATGAGATACCTGGAACTAGGAGCTACCCCTGATCAAACCCAACCTTTCCTGGGGATTAGCTATCAATTTGCAGTAACAAGTGGTACTCAATTTCTGTTCAAGGCAAGTGATGAACTGCTTGTCCTCTGATGACACAACCAGTAGGAAACTTCACTGTGCCACAGGGCCCTGGGCACAGGAAGCTGCCTGACCTCAGGGCTAGCAGGGATCTTCCTGAGAGAAGGCTTCTCCACAGGAAAATATTGCTTTGCTGAAATCTAAAATACTCCATGGGAATGTGTTGATTTGGACACCAGTTGTGCTGGAAAACAAGCTGACGGGAAAGCTGGCTGGCCATCCAGCGAGGGTTCATGGCAGCCAGCCAGCCCAACCAGGAGCTCCAGGGGCATACAGAACCAGTAATGTGTGAGCTCTCCCAACTACTTATTTCCATCAAAATGTATGTCACACATTTACACAGATCTTTAAAAAGTGTATGGGCTTCAAGAGATTTAAAAAAGGAAATAGAAATCCTTTGTCTTCTGGAATCCACATTAGAGCAAGGAGACTGCAGTTCCTAAAGCCAAGCACTAAAAAAAAGACAGGGTAGGAATTCTCCCTCACAGTTACAGTATTTTACAACTATGCCAAAAACTCTCATAGGCCTCTCTGTCAGAAACCTGATTAATAGATTTAAAAAACCCAAACAACTAAAAATTCGAAACAAATTCAATTGTGTGGGACTACATGCCAATCAGAGGATGATGAAAACACAGAGGGAAGGCAATAAATACAGGCCAACGACTGTGTTATCAAGTACGTCCAGAGGGTAATGGTAAAGCAGAAAGACACAGAAAGAGGGTGAAGAAACAAAACCCCCTCTTACCCCTCAGTTCTCCTCTGAAACTGAGAGCTATTAGCCCAAAGAAGGAAAGCTCAGCAGGGAGGCTGGGAAGGTGTTCTACACACACCTAGGCCCACCAAGGCCAAGTGACTTGGGCTCAGCTGCTGAGGCATAACTGGCATCAAAGCATACCGTCGCTCTCAGGAAAGCTTGGAGTACAGCCCAGGACACCTTAGTAAGGGGTAGAAAGATGACTGGTGCCAGCTGTAAACTAACAAGCTGATGCACACAATATACACAACACAACACAGTAAGCAAACAGGCTGCAGTGATACAGAGAATCCCCTCTCCAGACCTTACTACTGGCAAAAAATGATGAGCGTGAGCAAAGATTATTGACTGAAGTGCCTCTACATCCCTCTCAGCACTCATGGATTTTGCAAAAAGGTGTGGTAGGAAGAAATACAACTCTCCCCTTCCAAAAAGTGCAGTAAGTTCCCAGTTATGCACAATGAACAGATGGGAGACCACCACCTTTTGCCCTGGGATCGGCAGCAGTGACCAGGACAGCAATACAGCTGGAAATTCCTGAGAGCAGAAGCTGCAGCTGCCAGCTGAAGGGAATGAAGGCATCAATGTACCCACACTGTAAGTACTCCATCACCAACCATCCACATCTGACAAATAGTGAACTGACAGAAATGTCAAGGACACCAAGCCTAGAAACAACAAACCATTTTGTTGAGGGTAGCTAGTGAAGCATCTTGGCAGGCATAGAAACCCACCTCGAAAAGTTTCTGAAAAGCAGCTAAATCACAATTATTCTTATGTTCAACTTGCTGAGATAACAACAGCTGTAGGTGCCTTTATCTGGCTTGTGCCCATGAAAGCCTCTATCTAGTGGCAGCAGGGAATGATACTACTGACAAGTACTTTGAGCTCCCAATGCAAGCTGGACACAGACTGCTACTATAACGTATTTAAATGGATGTCCAACTAAGCTGGAAGAGCATAATTTTAAGCATTCCTTGAGAAGTTATTTTAGGACTAGGTGGTAACTGAGGAAAAAGAAAAAAAGCTTAAGAAGTACACTTGTGTGGGAATACAGCATCCCTTGATGTTGGAAGATGAATAGGACTTCCTTATAGCAGCTACCTTGTGTGAGGCTGACTACAGCAATGAGCATTCTCCTTGCCTCCCACACTGCACAAACATGGTCTGTGGAGCAGCTTTCGGACAGCATGGGAAGAGATCACTCAGTCCAAACCACACTGCCATGAGCTTGTAGAGTGAACAGGAGACAGACAGCATCTCATTCCGGTTGAAGGCTCCTCCGACGCTTGTCAGCTCTTCACTGTTTGCACCGGAGAGCTCAGATCCTTCTGTTGCCCTATCAGTTCTGTTTTCTACATTCAACTTTAATGCCATTACTGGATGGGGGCTAACAAGACTTGCACTGCAAAGAGGGGCTCATGCTCTACACAGGGTACATAACCATAGCTGTATTAAAGAATTTATCACTCCCATTATAAATTCTGAGCTGTACAGAAGCATTCAGATAACACCGCGCCTCTAACACATGTGTTCTGTTAACAAGGAAAAGAAAATGCATAATCTCTGCCAGCAGCTTGCTGGCAGTTAATATCACAATTAGCAATCACCTAGCAACAGTCAAGCAAGCTTTCTCTGCAATCAAAGGGAAAAAGCCTCCACTAACCTGGGCTAATGACAATACATTAAAAAATATCTGGAAGGCACATGCTAAGGTATTCCCTGATTTTAATGAAAACTGATTACTTCAGAGATTTTAAATATATAAACCCATTATCCCATCTTCTCAAATTTTCCATAACTGACAAAACATTATTCTTGAAGAGATTTATGAATTCATAGTACTAATTTTTAATTTATGAAGGCTGATCTAATATTCTGGTAATGCTTCTCTTTCCTTGGCAATTCCCTCTTTTATTGTCTCTCGGTATCTCTCCCTAACTGCAACATGTGGGATTGAGACTTTAAGCTCCTAGATGGAGTTTTTCCTGGTTTCTCTAGGGTGCCTAACACGTTTTTGAGCGAACAATAAAATTTTGATCTGTTGTGCACTCTAAATGAGTTTTCTATATGACAAGGCTACCAGAGGGATTACATCTAAATTTTTATTAAAGACAAAAGGAAAGTTGTTCAGGAAAACTATTCATGAGCAAAATGTCGGAATATAAAACTTAACATTACTTTCTGAAGGATGAAGTGGAAAGTTGGCTAAATCTTTATGTTCTCCAGCTAGCCAAAGCCACTTTCCTGCCACTGTCACCACTTAAAATAAGCAATGAAGCAAGAAAACAGAAAGAAGGAGAAAAAGGGGAAAACAAGAAAAGCATTAAAAAAGCTGCTCAACTTTCTAAAATTAGGGATTAAAAGAGTAATTCTTAATTCCAAAAAAAATATTGTCATATGTCTTGGAACCCATCAATGACTCTGCTGTGGTGCTCAGAAGACCCCTCTCACTGTTGATGTGATTTATGAAGATTTCCTGTCCCCATGGTGAGACACTTCAGCCAGACTTTTGGTCTTTGCCAAGAGCTGAATATGTATTTATGGACAATAATGGTGGATTTGTTCTTTAAACAAATAAAAACATCATAATTTCCAGAGAGCTGTTGTTTTAAAGGAGACAGCTATTTGAAGGTCAGCCATAGTGCAAAAAAACAGATTTCTTACTAATCTGTGTTTAAATATTACAATTATTCACACAATTACTGTGAACACACTACAATTCTAGGCTGAATACTGAAACAGGAAAAAGTCCAGATATATTTGGAAATTCATGGTGAGACAACTGTCCCATGTTACTTCTAATTAAGAAAAAAGATTTGTCTCCACTGGGAATTGGGAGATACCTGCTATCAGCCTCCAGTTCCCGTTCTGTCTCTACCGCAGAATCACACAAAAACTCCAGGCAAGTCACTTCATCCTTTTGGTCCCAGTTTCATTTTAATTCTTTTGTGTTAAAACCAGAAATACTGGTTACTGACACAGTCTACATACCTCTGGGAGGAATAAAAAACTGTTACGTGACAACACAATAGGTGAGGGAATAGGCTTTTGAAGTGCATGTAGTTAAAAAGTAACAACAGAGCTCCCTCTTAGAGCATAGGTTTATACTTGTTCCTGCTATCCTTATCCTGAAGTTAGGAAAACCACTGTAGGTTACTTCACATGCTGTAGTGCACCTGGTTTCTCCTTACTTCACAACTGCTATTAAATTGCTCCCAGACTACCTATCACTGGATGAAAAAGTCACAGCCATCAGGTTGAGGAAACTCCAGAGTTACCTAAACTTGCTCATCTGCTACAGAGCATGCCTCTGCCAGCTCATGCAGGCACTGCAGGTCAGCTCCCTGAAGCCCAGATGAATAGAAGATCCTATTTACAGACAGCCACTGGCTTCTCAGACCACAGAGGACTGTGGTCTCTTTTGGGCCATAGCAGCATCAAATGGTGACCTGGCCAACGGGGAGAAGTCTGATTCTCTTCTATTCCACAAAATCAGGAATGGAGCACTCCAGTTTTTTCATTGTAGCCTTCACTTTGCTCCAAAACAAGAGATGGGGAAGAAGAAGTTCCTTCCTATTCTTGTTTTACTTGATTAGAACTGCACTGGAAGGGAAAAAAAAGTTTAATTTCAGATTGCAGAAAATAAATGAGTCCTAGCAATTGCCTATATCTATGCTCACCTTCATTTCCAACTTGATACAAACCGTAATTAATGCTACAGCACACACAAGGCTCTAGAGAACTTCCATGCCGACCACCTGAGCAACTGAACCACAGTGAAGCTGCAGAGTTGCCACCCAGACATAATATGAAGCTCTACTAAAAGAACCATTTCTCTCAAATTGAAACTGATTCAATTTTTAAACAGGGCAAGGTCATCCAACTGACTTCTGTTATTCTAGCCCTGAACTCTCCATTTATTATTTCTGCAGAACTTCAAAGAGCTTTTCTGGTAGACCTAGCTGGATTTCATACATACTTTCTATGTCAGGCTCTCACTCCGATTTCTAACCATGGCTTAACCATGGCCTGTCAGTTAGCTGGACTGGAGATTAGTGATATGCACATCTCTGCTAGATTGGCTTGTCATCCATAGTGAGAATATGCCACTTGTTAATTTTAAATACACCACTGTACCTTGAACATTCACAAAGTTACGAATGTGCACGCACAAAAGGGCAAATCTGATTTCCAAAGAAACAGAAACAGATGGGAAAAAGGAAAAGGAGGCCTTTAAGCGTGTGTCCCCCCCACAAATGCTTCACACTGTCTGCTGAAATCCTTGTTTATCCAGTATGGTGCGATTCCTCATTTCACTGACTTAAGTACTAAGGCAATTCAAAACTAAGCATGACCTGCAGGCTGCTGCCAGTATGAACTTCCTCTCCACCACTTACTCAAAGCCAAAGAGCTTACCAGCTGAAATTTTCCATATTTGGTCTTTCTCATTAATCTTGAATGAATGTGGTTCAGATGATTCAGAACTAATCTGGCTTCTGGAATTACAGCAGCAGAGGACAAACGAATGTTTAACCTCTCCCCCAGAACATTTAACCTCTCCCAGATGCTGAAAGTGTTTTTGCCTGGGAAGTTTAATGTGCTTACAGGCTCTGCAGCACTGCTGCAGAGTACTGTGCAGAGATTTTCAGTCACAGCCACACACCAGATTGTTTGATGCATATGTCAGAGAGTTACATAAAAGCAGAACACATGAAAATAAACAATAATAAAACAGAAGTAAAATATTCAGATATTTGGAAAACCCCAATTACACTTTTTTAATCTCAATTCTACCTCTTCATGCATATCTACTACAAGTCCTGCATTCAATGATTAAGCTCTTGCGTCCCAGACGATTAGTGCCTGAGGATCATACTGTACAGCATGCAAGGTGCTCACAAAGATGAATGACAGGCAGTTTGTGGGTGTTCTTTCACTAACATTAAAGTTCAATACGTAAGTATCAAGTTATCCTCAGAGATACAATTTTAGAAATAACCTGCTAACGCATAAAAAATTTGGTATAAAAATTTGTCAATTTTCACTCATTCACATTTCTGTGATTACTCAGTTTGAAGCACTCAGAGCTGTACTTTACGAATGGGGGAGGTATAGACCAACACACACACGAAACTACAGCATCTAACACTGGGCTGTTTCACTTCACAGTCTGGGTCTGAAGATGTAACAAGAGGTAAGAGAATGAAGCATTTTTTTTGCATTCAGATGCATTGCAGAGATACTATCTAGCTCAATCCTCCTACCCATGGAGCTATAGAAATACCATTTTGATTCCCATAAAGGAAAACATACATGGAGAGATAACACCTTACCTCCAAAAGTCAGTAAATGGTGGTAGACCAGGACAAATCCCCTGATGCCCCACCTCTCAGTTCCAGGCCCCAGATAGCTCACACCTCATCAATGACTCACATTAGCTGCACCTACACCAACCATACAGTGTTTCTCCTAAAGAGATCCCAAATGTCTCAGACTGGATGCAGAGAAAATGAAAAGCAAAATTATAGTATGGGTCCCACTGTACAGTAAATTCAAAGTGAATGGCACGAGTTTGACTGAATCCTACCTCATCCAGTCAGCAGAAGATGGGAATTTTTCATTTATTCCAGAGAAGTCTTCAACTCAACAAAGCCTCAAATTCCAGGGGTGGAGGAAATGAGATCCCACAGATACTTATGCTGCATTAGTCTCTTCCCTCTTTACAGCCAAAATGGAGATGCCCCACTGGTGTCTGGGAACTCTCTATGATCTGTACTTGCCTGGGCTTCGTAAGAGGAGCACCCCTAGTTAATTTTACAGTAGCAGGAATTACAGCACCCAACCCCCAGTATATTCTACTTAATGTTTTCAAAGCAGAGCTACAAAATAATGAATTTCACATGCTCTGCAAATCTAACTGTAAACAAATACTCAGAGGACTTCATTGTGACTCATTTTTAAATTATCTTTAGCTGCTTTCATCTTAGCAGAAAAATAAACCTCCTACCTGCAACGGGAAATAAAATCCAGTGTGCGTCTTTAGCGCTAATCCTTACCTCTCTGAACAGCTGTTCAGCCTATTGAGAATACTAATATCATACTTAATAATATTCTAAAAATTCTCTCAAGCTACAGTAATACCTGCATGAATGAAGGAGCTCAGTAACAAAAAGCTGACCTTCACGTAATTTTTAGTGTGAAGTCACCCTTCTAGCTTTAAGACAGCAATTCCTTATATGACTGATGAAGTTTTCATCTCTACCAAGGAGACTACTCTTCCAGAAACTGTCTTACAGCACTGTTATTTCATCAGATATCAGCTTCCCTGGTCTAAGTTTCCTTCTATTTGCTGCTTCTCCTCAGCTGTTTGTGAAGAAATTGGATGCGACTCGGGCTTAAACACTCTGCTTTTCACTTCGGGATTCACAGCAGAAAGCAGAGGTGTAGAAATAAAGGCTGCATGAAGAAAGGTGAAAGTGGGCAGGCAATTGCTTTTGCAATGAAATACTGGCTTCTGTATCTCTGCTCTATCTGCTGTAATTCTGCATGGGGAAGGTTGGAAAAAATTCTGATGAACGTGAATAGTCACAAAAAATTGCAAGTATCCACATTTACTGTTTCTGCATGGTACATTTGAACAGCAATTTGGCAACAACCTTGTGCCAAAACACAGAAGCCTAGAGAGGGTGTCTAGGCCATTCACTCTGTCTTGGTAAAACTCAAGAAAGTTGAAGAATAAAACCAAATAGGACAGTTCAGCAGTCCTCTGTGCCAATCTTTGAGAACTCTGGTTTAACAACCCATGTGACTGTAAGCTCTCTCCCTGAGAAACTAAGATGTTCTGGAAGGTCCATCTGCTGGTGGGCAACCCCAAAAATGGAGATTATTCACTAAGAGCACAATCTTTGTGGGCACCAAAAGGAGCTGCTAAGGATGGGCATGTTTATCTGTCAGATCCCGTGTAACCCACCTTCCAGTTGAATCAGTATCTGCCATGCGGCTGCAAAACCTCCTCATTAGTATTAACTAGCAAAAATATGCTCCTGAGTGTATATACACTCTCACTCTCTCTGTAATTAATCCCTGGAGTAAAGCTGTTCCTTGGATCACCTCAAATACAGAAAATCAATGAGTTAGATTACAGGAAACAATTAATTATGGTTCGCTGGTGTTTAGAAAGAGACACCAACACCCTGACAATCCCAGAGAGCGTATGAGCCCTCGAAGGCAGCGAATCACAGAAAGTAACAAACTGTATTTTCAAATAAGAGATGACCGCAAAGCTTGCTCATTCTAGTGCAATGACACTAATCAGTCGTAAAATGAACAGGACATAACCTTTTAAGCATTAAAGAGGAAATTAATTTATAGTGCATCTGTTTACTACAACCACTTAAGCAGAAATATTTTCTTCATGTGTTAATGTAAGTTCTGACAAATTATGGGGGAGTGAGGAATGGAACAAACAACTTTGCCAAACTACTCCAGTTAATTCTCGTGTTGGTGGTTTCATCGATAGTCAAGTCGCTCTTTCCAATGACACGCACAGCACATCCCTGGATTTTCCGGCCACCATACAAAGGACTGAAAGTAAACACGTGTAAATTGGAAAGCAGCAAGTCCAGCTATTTGCAGCTCTGAATCATCCAAATAGCTTCCTCTGCTAGGTGCAGCAAATACCACCTGGGGTTCTCAGTTCAACTGGAACATGCTCAACCAATAACCCCTTTTTAGAAAACCCTGCACCTGAATCCTAGGTCATAGAGAAACATGACTTGAAGTAAAGCAGGACTTGGATGCCATAAGCAGAAACTGTCAACATCTCATTGCACTCTTCACCCTTTCCAAACTGTTCTTCTGTCCTACTCTAAAGAGGACTTGCTATTCCTCATCATTGCCAACCCCTCCTCCACATGAGCTCCTCTGCTGAATCCCTTCTGGGTTTTGTTATTGTTTTTATTCTATCTCAGAAAGTTTATGACTGTTTTGTGAAGCCTTTCCATCTCAGCATGGGACAACTTCACAACTAAAGCCTTTGTAAAGCAATTTACAAAAGTCCCATAGACAGGATGAGAGCTTGCATTTCTTCACCAATTTGCACGGAAACTGCTGACAGGTCATCTCTTGCTGTCTCCCTGTTTTCTTGGAGGGACTGTAGAACAAATTGTGAAGGCTAGAAAGCAGCAAGTCAGATTCACTAGACTGTATTAGAGCCATGTAATGGAATAAAAACCAAAATGGAGGAAAATTTAGCATTTAACAGGTGTTTTGGGCAGGAATTAAAGCACTTTTTTATAAACAAGTCCATTGAGAACAAGGCAACTCCAAGAACAGTATGCAGAATATCCCCCTTTAATGTTTTTGTCTAGAGAAAAAATGGGCCCCTCTATCAAAAGAAGCTTTTCTCAAATGGTGTATTTCCCATATAACGTAATCTTGCCCATTACTTAGTCTACACCGGTCTAAGTGGCAAGATGATGCCTGCTAACCTCTCAGTGCCACGCTTGGAAGACAACTTTAAGCATTTGCCTACAAAAGCAGAGTTAACGAGGGCTCGTGTGAAATGCAGCAGTAAGGGAAATCCAAGATCATGGCAGAACTCACCCGCCCCTTCATGCTTAGTAATTCCCCTAAGCTTGTGGGCATAGCGAACTGAAAACAAGACTTTCGAGCACTTCTACATAGGTGTTTCACACTGAGAAGTTCCACTGAAAAAGAAAAACCAGCTGGTAATAGGTGCATTCATGATTCCTCACACTTTTTGAGTCCAAGTCACCTCAAGAGAAACCATTCCATTTTCGGAAGGGCAGAAAGAAAGACATTTCATGCAGTCTTGCATGAACATACTAAACCAAAACATTTCCTATTAAAGCCACAATGTTTGTAATTCTCTTCAGCAATTCTCGCTTTCATAATTCTCCTTCTGGAGGCAGAGGGAGTGGGAACATCTCTCTTCATGCTGTCTCCAAGCAAACTCCAGTCTTCAGCCCCAGACACGCATACTGTTTACATGAGTATATATTAGTCTCTTCAGTAGAGCAGCAAGGCTTAGTGTCCACTTCCGCTCAGAAGGAAGAGAACAACATACACCACTATGGCCCTGACAGGAGACAGTGTCTTTTAATTGAAGTAGGAACTGCCTGATTTGCATCTCTGAGCAGGCAGGCAAACAAAAACCAGCACTGAAACTCGTCTGTAGGATGGGTGGTGAAAAGGTGACTCCGGTGCCAGCCTCACAGTAACCACCAGGAATAAAGTTTCCCCAAAGTAAGAAAGGGAGTTCAATCTGCCTCCTTTCCTTGGCTCTCCTTTTAAAGAATACCAATAAGTTCCCTGAAAAACAATGGGCCTTTTGATGAAGCAGTAGCTTTCCTCTGTGTTTTTGTTTGTTTGTTGAAAACCCTTTGATTTTGCAGGAAGCAACTAATAAATGCAACCAGGGATCAACTTAGTTAAAAACCTTAAAAAGGAACAGGACATACATCTCCTACTTCAGCCACTGAAATAGATTGTCTCACTGGCTTGAGTAAAACTGCTGAATTATTTCCCTAACAAAAGAAAGGCACTTTTAGGCCTTATAATCTCATTTCAAATCCTTTTACCCACTCCCTACTCTTTTTGGCCTTGAAATTGCAATCCTCTTTCAGGACTAATCTCAGGACTAATTGGTGCCAGCACTCCAGTTCCTTCCCCCTCCCTCTTGCATTGTTCAGGTGCTGAAAGGGACAACGGGCCAGGGTTCAGTGCCCCTATAATGAGTCTGTTCCTACAGAGTAACTGTTAATAATTAGCAGGAAGTATTTTGTCTTTAAATTGCACAGCATGAGCAGCACGATTTCGCAGAGCCAAAGATCCACTTCACTGTTGCTAGAGGAGCTCCACAAGTTTGCTAGCTGGAGAGCAGGGGTGCAAGCTGCGCACTGTACTCTGGCCAAACCCTGCCAGCTGGGCACACGGGGCAGCACCAGTAGTGTTAGTGTGTCACAAGCTTCGATGGCAGCAGGCAGGAGGAGGGAAGCAAAGGATAATCCTCACACCTTACCTCCAGCACTGTGGCAATGCCACAGCCAAAGACAGAACCCAGTCAGTGTGGTGAAATGACAGCCTTTGTTTCAGAAATATTCCACAATACAATTCCCTGAAGAATAATGACCAAAGAGCAGATTTAAGAAAGCCTGCTACTTTACAGTTAATGACTGTATTTGCAGGTAGTGCCAAAAAGAAACAATGGCTTCTCTTACTGAGGGACTATCAGTGTTGACCATTTCCAAGCCAGACCTGGAAGCAAAATTAGCTTTTCTGCAATTGGAAACTTCAATCTAGCGAGTGCATTTAAACAAAACCACAAAAAAAACTATTTCCAAAGGATGCTCTTTTCCAGCAAACTCAATGTTAACCTTGAGTTTTGAGTCACACAAAAAATGCTAAAAGCTTCAGAAGTTTTTCAGACTGGCAGGACTGCATCACCAAGAGTCTACACAAAATACTGACACATACTGTACAGTGTCTTCTGCTGTCCTGAACCTAAAGGACAACACAAGAAACTCTATCTGATGAGACAGGTATTGCTTCCATCATATCTCCAAGGAGTGCTCTAGAGTTTAAACACAATTGTGACTATATCCACACCCTCATTCACTACTGCACATCTTCATGCATCTGCAAGCAGGCATGCTATGAAGAATGTATTAGTATTACAAAAAGGAAAAAGATACAACTAGCCTCAGTCTCTTGAAAGATCAACTTCTTGTGGAGCATCAGTAAGAGACAGGCTGTCAGGCGCTGAGATTCCTGCAGAAGCCAGCAAACACAGGGTCTCACTGGATTTAGGGAATCCACTGCTAATGCAACTAGGCAACACCAAAGGTTTCTGTTTAAAAAGGGACACTCGTGGTATGCTCAGCCAGCATCTATCACTGGAGAAAAAAAGTACACTGTTACTGCAAGTGACAGCCTAGAAGTGGTGTGGGTATACAACAACCAGCTGGTAAGAACTAGTCATTTATCTCCAGTTACAGAAACCAAAAAGCAGGTTTGAACGCAGAGCAGAAATTATCAGTGATTTTCCTTTCTTTGCCCTATCACTTTAGATCAGGCAGCTTCTCAGTGGCTGCTGAATTAAGATGGGTAATAAGAATTTTTAGCTCCGTGCATATTACCGTCCTCTGAATGTCAGGCTCCTCCACCACACTAAAGCCATCCACCATGTGACACCTTGCTGAGGGAATTGTGTCACAGAAGATAAAGCTGGCGCAAGTGCATTTATATTCTCCATCTCTCAAAAACACTGTTTGCAAACCTTATGCTCAGGATTCATCACTTATTTCTGTTTATCTTTGCATCAGAAATATCAGACAGAGGACTCTCCTCTCCAGTTCAGCTTTCTGCCAACAGAAAACTCCTTCCTAGTCAATTTTCTAGGATTTTACTGAGTCTGCTTTTCAGCACTCTACCAGATGGATTCCAGACCATTTCCTTTAAGAGATTAATTCAGTCTAATAAGTTCATTATTTGCACCTGGTCAGTGACCAAGGAATGATAAGCCGGAGTCTGTGTACTTGTTTCCTTCTCACATGCTATTAAAATGGCAAGCATTCCATCCAAGTGTCAAAGTCTGCTCACAACAGGAATACAACAGAGCCAGAGAGACATCCCTGTGAAAATCAAGCACCTACATTCACAGAGGGATACTGTTAACTTGTTTATAGCATACAAGAAACTGCCCTTTTCTACCTCACAGTTTGAAAACTGGAAATCAGAAGACAGTAAGTGAAGATGTGCCTGTTGCCAACCCCCTCTCCCCTCGTCACAGTCCCTGGGTACCGTTTTGCCTGCCTTGGTGCAGCCCAAATTCCTGTACCAGCCCAGGCTGCCCTACTGCTGTTGCTTTAGAGCACAAGCTGAGAGAAGCAGCAGTTTGCTAACTGTGCCACGCAAATCACCCTCTCTCAACAAGCTCGTGAAGTGCAAAGAATCACGAAGTTGAGGAGCAGCACCTCTTTCCCCAGTTGTTGCTTTACCCAGCACTGCAAAACTTTACTATAGTATGTAAGTGACTTCAGAACACAAGTTTGCAAGTGTCCTCCTTTCAGCTGCAATAATTTTTTTTTCCTAGTAGCTGCTGAATGCTGTGTTTTGGCTTTAGTCTGAGTACAACACTAATAACACACCAGTATTTCAGTGGCTGCTCTACTCTGATCAAGGACTTTTCAATCTCTCACGCTCCACCAATGAGGTGGGGCACAGAAAGCTGGGAGGGAGCAGAGACAGGACACCTGACCAAACTAACCACAGGGGTATTCCACACCACAGCACATCATGCCCAGTACATAAACAGGGGGTAGTCACCTGGATGGGTAGATCGCTGCTCAGGATGGGCTAAGCATTGGTCAGTGGGTGGTGAGCAACTATACCGTACATCACTTGGTTTTTTTTTCTTGGGGCTCATTCTTCTATCTCTCCCCTTTTCATTATAATTATTATTACTACTACTAATTATTATGTTTTACTTCAGTTATTAAACTGTTCTTATCTCAGCCCACAGGTTTTACCTTTTTTCCCCAGATTCTGCTCCGCGTCCTACTGTGGGAGGCACGGGAGTGCATGAGCAGCTGCGCAGTACTTAGTTACCACCTGGGGTTAAACCAATACAGTATTTTTTGGATGGAAGGCTTCATGAGTTTGCATGTCACTCTCTCACAGGGGCCATGCTAACCTTCTCCATTCCAACTTTAGTATATGTGCTGCCAAAGCTAGCAAGAAACTTTTAAAGAAGATCAGCAGCACTCACCTGCCAAAATACACCTGAGTCAACACTAGGCACAATGATGCCTACCATGCTCTTCTGTGCAGAAACTCTGCTTTTAGAACCAGACATAGAATAACTTTACTAGCACAGCACTGTTCCATCTAACTAGCCTCAGTGAGATTATGGTTCAATGACATTTTCTCTGGTAGCCCTCATCTCTCCTTGACAAGCTCCAATCCCTTAAAAAGAAAGTATCACAAAGATCTCATTTACAATGCAACCACGCAAGTGTCTTCAGCAGCGTAACTGACAGTTCACTGGTACAAGGTCAACAAGAGCATCTTAAAATGACTTTGCAAAGGAAAACAAAAGAAAAAAAATATATATGAAAGAAATAAGCCACCAAAATAAAACCAAACCATACCCCAAACCCCACCCTCTGCTGAGCAATCGGAAGATAGTGCACCAGGGTCCTCAGGCAGCTGTTCGAGAACTAGCCTGGAGACTGCTGCACACCACTGTCACATGTGCATGGTTAAAGCTCAATGCTTTTCAATACTAGCCGAAGGGCAAACTCACTGGCAAATCCAAACAGCTTGTGAAAAGTTTCCTCAGTTAGTTTGGGGGGTTTTAACTGATCAGATGGCAACTCTTAGTGGGGTTTCTAACTGTAGTGCCTGAGAGTTCCACCCTTGGAGTGCAAGCTGCTGATATTGGGGGCATCTCATACCCCCCATAGCGAACCAAAGATGGCAGATGGCACAGAAATAGACAGAATGAATTTATGTGATTTGGCAATGCCACTCAACACAAAACAAACTCCTCAAGCTCTTGCTCCATATCATTACAAAATACAGAGCCCACCAATTCAACATTTCCTCTGTTTTCAAAGCAGGGGCTTGATGGCAATATCCCCAAGCAGCTTTAGCACTTCCAGCACAAATTTCCATTCTCTTTTTGCCCCAAATCTAAGTAAGTCTATTTCTACATCTGAAATCAGTAGCAGCAAAATATACTTAACAACCAAAGTATCTACATTGCTTTAGCAATATAGCTGATTATGGTTTTTAAACTATCATGGAACAAATGTGCTTGAATAAAGTCTTATGTTATACTCGCAAGTTGCAAAACAAATGCTGGCTACTCCAGAAACTTTGTTTGTCATTAATTCCCCTAAGTTCAGAAAATTATTTCATTCTAATTAATTTATTTTTTAATCTCATGAGAAAAATGGTTGTCTTCATCTTTCATATGCAAAACAGCTAACAAAAGAACCATTTTTCATCTAGAGGTGGAACTCCAATTAACAGAGATCTTAAATACTTGGGGAGCCATTATGAATTTTGCCACTGATCAGACAGCTGCATGGCGAAAAAAATAAGCTTTTCAGGAAAGTTACATAATTAAAAGTAACCCAATTCTTTTTTTGTTTGTTTGTTTATTCCTCCATCTGCTAATCTGGATTAAACATTAAAATGAATGAAATTCAAATAATGCTGAATTTGCTAAGTTTACATCTTTTTTTCTGGTACCTTTACTGTACTGCCACCAGGTATGAATTTCTAATGCAGTATGGACATATTAAAGCATCACCACATTTTTCGTAACTCAGTCTTCTGTAACTGCATTACTGGGCAACTAATTTTTCCAAATTTCACATATTCTTTCTTAAAAAACACCATCATCATCACACTCAACAAGACTAAACCACAGAACTATAAAGACTTCTAAACACTGAAGTGAAAGTGTTAAGAAGAAAGTCTGTTCTGAGCATCTTGTCTTTTCAAAATAACCTTAGGAAGTTTTCCATCAAGCCTATAACCACTGTTTGAACAGAATTTCTTTTGGAAGGCTATATAATGGAATCCTTATAAAAATAGCTACTGAAAAAAGCAGTGAGAGGCAGAGAGCTCTGCAATATTTATATTATCCACACAGACAACATAGAGCACCATCAGTGAGGTTAAAAAAATGCAGCATAGAGAACAACTGGAAACAGCAGTCATGTGTAAGAGGCCATAAGCAACAAATGCAAAAAAAATCAGCTTATAAAGCTGGACACTGACTACTACCCTTGAAAAGGGCAGAATAATAAACTACAGTTATTACACTTTCACAAATAAAATCCATGTAGTACTGATTCTAATTCCAAAAACATGTCATATAAGCTAATGAAAAGAAAATTTAACAAGTGCACGCATGCTGCAGCAAGCCAAGAAAGAAATACATTTACATTTGTATTAGCAAGAGCCATTGGCTGTGCAATCTTCGATGCTTTACGAGCAGAGCAAAGAAAAATTACTACACATAACTGAAGCATATACATGAGCCCGCAGAGCAAGTCCTGCCAATTAACAGGAGGAGATTGCCAACAAAGCAGAAATGAGTTGGGATGAAAAGAAAGGAAAGATCTTTCACAAATTCTGATCCACTCTCATATCCAATATGGCCACTCCTTCCAGTCATCCCTCTTTCACAAAGGAAAGAAACCATCTTAAAAACATGGAGGTAGAAATCATGCTCCTCTGTAAACTGGTACAAAGGCATATGTGACAGCCAAACCAATTAAACCCTGAACAGCAGAGCAAGGCTGCACCTCACCAATGCTTCTCTTCTAGTATCTGCAAGTTATCCATCAACAAAATAAACTTTTCCAACATGTTTGCTAACCAAACTGCTTACACGAACCCACTTCAGACTAGTTGTCTCAAGCTATTCCCCCATCACTGTCGCTATGAGCATCTACTTTTTTGTAATGAAAATAGATCACTTGCATTGAAACAATAGTATTGTTTCTAAGTGCAAAAGAGAACATCTTACCTGGCAGCAAGGCTGCCTTTTGACATAGTAAGTACACTGTACATACATATACACCTGTGCACCAAAAACCCCAGAGGTTTGTGTATTCATCACTGAAATCACATGCAGTTGGTCATAGGGAAAAAAGCCTCAGATGCAAAACTGGGAACCTTATTTAAAGGGTAACATGAAAACCACAAAACTGGATGAAACCAACAGCCTGTTTGGTCCAGAGTGTCCAGAACCCAACACCAGTTGCAAGTTTCACAGAAATCAGAAGAGTGGCATAGTGTGGTAAATCTGTGCCCACGTGGGCTTGAAGTATCAGAGACAATTTAAACCCAAAAATCCCATGAGGTCTAGCACCCTCTTCCAGATCCATCTGTATTAGCCCTGGACATGGCAGTTAAACAAAACTCCACCTTTTGAGGAACTACTGCATAATCCTTAGCCTCAGTATTTTCCTGGGGTAGCAAGTTCCATTAACTAATTTACACACTGTGAGGCCCTCCCACCCCCTTCTTTTTTTTTTTTTTTAAACCAGTACAGAAAGAAAGGCAAATGCTTCATTTTACAACAGTTTCATAATTAAAAACAGAACAAACGCCATCAACATGCACCCCACGCACACACACTTGCCTTCAGGGCCACCTGGAACAGAAAGAAACCCAACAATAGTTTCTTGAAATCTATCTAAAACACAGCCCCTTAATTCTCATTTATGATTAGATGTACCCAAACTGCTTGACAGATTTTCTTTAAACAACAGTGAGGCTCCCAAAATGAAGTCAAAACATTTGTGAAAAAATACAGTACCGACAATCAACTGCAATTTTCAGCGTTTCATCGTGGATTTACTGAAAAAGAACAAGAAGGAGAAGTGCTCAGCACTTCTGTTTTGCGAAGTGAAAGGGGAAGGAATATTTTACCAGGCTCCTGCAGCATAAAACACATCAGACAGGCAAGAGCCATAGCTCTTACCTCCTTTTTAGTCTGGAACAAACTGGTGAACATGTGAGGGAGACAGTCTCTCCAGCTGTATAGGGCCTTGCTGAGGATGTAAATGCCTCACTAAGCACTCCCACATCATCCAAAGAACAAGTTTGGTATAAATTATTCTGATGAAGCAAGCATCTTGACTTTTTCAAGTCAGAATTCAAAACCCAAGTATAAGAAAATTTTAGTATGAAAAAAGACTCTACACTTTTTGTTCCAAAACTTCAGAATGAGACATTTTAATACTATTTAAGCCCTTTCAGTTTCTATTCCTCTGCGCCACTTAAGTTCCTGTGAAACAACTCTAGCAAAATAGTTTTAATATAAAACCCAGTTCCATCAAAATAGGAGGGATATCATTTTTACACATTAAAGATCATACAATTACAGGAGAGATGCATACACATTAAAAATGGGACAGAACAGAAATTCAGGTACCATGCTGATGAAGGCAGTTATAAAAGCCAGTGATTGACCTGCATATCGCAACTCCAGCCCTGAGCTGAGGTCTACCATCTAGTTCAGTTTTCCACCCCTGATGGGTAACCAAGGGCCAGATGCACCACCCCAATCACCTGGACAGCACCTTTTCCACAGTCACGCTGTGAGAGCAGCAATGAGACAGAGCCCTCTTATGTTCTGCTTCCCACTGATGTTGTGCAGAGAAAAGAGGAATGGATTCTCACTAGCGATACTCATCTCTCAGGATGTTTCTCTATGGACAACCAGCATTTTTATGGCACATTTATCACCTTCTGCTATGAGAGAAGCCAGGTAACTTGCAAACCAGTTCCTCCAGCTCTTGGACTCAAGTGGACGGTCCCAAGATGAAGAGGGGCTGCCAAGTAAGTATGCTTCTCTGGCCGAGGCCACTGAACCTGTGTGGAAAACTGACATTCTCAGAACGGTATTACACATGGAACACATTGGTTACACAAACATTGTGAGTTTCACATGAAGTGAAACAGCTCCCTCATACTTTACACATGTTCTCCATTCCTCAATATACATTTAAATGGCAGGTTCAAAGGATGAAAGGTACACACAGGTTTTTGCTCAAGACAGATCTCAATTCTTGGACTTGGTCAATGCTCCTTACTTTCAGTCTAAACAAATAATAATAATAAATGATGAAGAGTTAAACTGCAAAATACCTTAAAATCATGACAGTAAGTATTAAAGAAAAGCCATCCCTTACCTGTTTATTCTGAAACTACTGTAACTTTTTCACTCACAGAAAGTTTACTACTATAATAATACTAATATACATTATAATACTATAATACACATATAATATTAATACACATTAGAAACTGTTCTAAGAACATCAGTCTTACAACAGAACTGCAAATCATAGAATCACAGAATAGTTAGGGCTGGAAAGGACCTTAAGATCATCTAGTTCCAACCCCACTGCCATGCACAGGGACACCTCACACTAAACTACACTGCCCAAGGCTCTTTCCCTATAAATCACTTCTACTACAGGCACCAAAGGAAGGAAGTCCAAAAACTAATAGTGAACTGAAGAAAATCTAAAAGGAAAAAAACAATTAAAAACAAATTTAAAATTTTAACTTCAGTTCTGGAAATAAAAAACCTTTTTGGAATCCACCAGCAGTAAGGTATGACACACTGTGATACTATTTGTGGCTTCCCAAGCTTCATGAGACTGTTTTCAAATGCAGAAGTCAGATGATTACTGCTGGTGTAATACAATTGTCCTGGGTTCAGCGGTGGCAGTCGTTTTTCCTCCTTCTTGGTTGTCGGTGCAGGGCTGTGGTTTTTATTTTTTTTTTATTT